>JAJOZX010000418.1:1347500-1479411 GCA_023014485.1 Bathynomus jamesi
TGGTAATAATAAAAATTTACATTCAACAATTATTTCATTTACTAAATAACATAAATAGAAACTTAAGGAAATTTTTTATGATAAACTAAACAGACGTGGAAATGTTTTGGTACAATTATTAAATATTCTCTCTCTCTCTCTCTCTCGAAAAAGTTTTCTACTGTTGTTGTTATTAGTTGTTGTTCGAAACACTACTGTTAAATAGTAGTTAAGTAGAAAAGTTGTTGAAGTTTACCCACAGGAACTCTAAAATTGGTAAGAAGTACGATACATTTCGCATATAAGTACTATAGTTTTGTTTTATATGACACATGATTAAGACATTTAAGGTTCTTCGAAAAAATTATAGTTAATAATGTTTATTATAATGTTATAATGTTTCAGACCAACAAAGACCCTAGGATCCACTCATGGCTGGTCTACCTAACTGTGTTCGTAATTGTGTATTGTGTATGTCCTCCGTGGTAGCGGAGTATTATAGGTATGTGGTGAAGTAACACTATCTATAACGTAATGACTTGAAAGACACTCTTTTAACTTTTTTTTTAACCCGTATTGCAGACAGTTAATACAAATGTAGAGGTGCTCATAAACCATTTCAATTTAGGTGTAAAGTTTTACTGCAGATACTTCGTACATATGACAGGGTAATATGGTACATTTCTCAAGTGTGTATCGAATGGCATCATAAAAAGTTCACCCTACGAAGGGTTTTCTCGCCTATACAGTATTCTTAATAAAGTTCAGATGTCTGTAGAAACTTCGAAGTAAACACGAACAAAAACAAATTCATCACAGTTTATTGAGGACATTCGTGGAAGAATCACTGGCTTAAGGAAAGCTGGCCAAAGAAAACAGGAAATTGCAGATCATCTCGATGGTGTGACATTGTTTGTAAATGGATAAGAAGATGGGAAGATGAAAAAAATCTCAAGGACAAACATAGATGTGGGGCTCCACGGAAAACAAACAACCCACGAACAAGACGAACAAATTTTTGCGGCCGTTACAGGAAATCTGTTTACTAATGCTTCGGTATTAATCGTGAAATAGAACTCCAAATAGCAGACCGAATGGTGAAAGAACACCCACAAGAATCTGGAATCCATCACAGAGTGCCAAGTGTATATGAGAAGCTTACGGAGAGACATCGTGAGATTAGATTAGCCTTTGCGAGAGAATATGTCGACCGCAACATGGACTTTTAGGGCCGTATCATTTTCACAGATGGGGAGGCGTTTTCTTCTACTAGCCGTGGAAGACTTCATTGCTGGCGAAGGAACGACACACGATACTCAAGAAAGAACATATTTGAAGAAGCGCGAAGTGGCCACGTGATGTATAATGTATGAGGGCTGGATTAATCTTCAGATATTCGGCGAAATCGCTCCCATCTTCAGCCGCTTTAATAAGGAGCAGTATACTGAAGTTCTTGAGGAAATCTTCTTGCTTTCAGTTAGAGCGTATGCATTTTCATATCCTGAAAAGTTACTATTCATGCACGACAACAGTCCCATACAATACATATGTCCCAAACATATGACAATGGTTTGAAAGCAGAGAGCCATCGAATTGTCAAATTGGCCAAGCAAAGGCCGGGATATGAACCCGATAGAAAATGTATGGCCAATATCGAAAACAATTGGGACCCACAAGAAGAACGGACACGGACACTGCAGCATACCTTCAGAACAAAGGAATCTCTTTGAAGGATGCACCACATCACAGAGATGCATCGAGTCATTGCCTCAGACTTCAATCAGTTACAGAGAAGAACGGTGGATGGACAAAGTACCGAATATTTACCTAGATGTAAGCATGATTCTTTATACTGTGTGTATATATATATATATATATATATATATATATATATATATATAATATATTATATATATATATATATATAGTTACCGATTGTTGCATAAATAAATGTCGACACTATAATTATAATGATGATAATAATGGTTAATTGATAGTTAATGATTGATTGTTAATGATAAGGCTGGAGTGACCGTGATCTTTGCAGATCAAATAATGTTATTAATTAGGTTGATTAATAGAATGAGTTTTCTTCCTTTATTAAACAAAATAAATGACTTATGAAATGAGACAAAATGTAAGTTGGTTGTTTACAGTCGAAATTAGATGTACAATTGAATAATGACTTCGATATTAAACGCGCGAGGTAATGATTAGTCTTTATATAAAGTTAAGTGAATAACACCAGGCCTAAATGAGGTCTGCACAAAAGATGTTGTTCACATGGTGGTAGCTCTCGTGTCACTAATTCTTCGGAGAGTCGAGGTTCGATGGTGGCGTGGAATGCTTGAGGTAGTCCTTGTAACGAGGTTGAGGTGTAAGGCACAACATAAGGGTATGCCTTGAGTGGATCCTCGCGATGTGACGTCATCTTAGTCGTGCTTGTGTGACGTCATCTTGGCCATGTTTGTGTTGATGGAACATCGCTAAAGTATTTGAAAACGTCTCTGCCACTATATATACATATACAGGGTGTTCCCCAAAAAAGCTAACAATGATTTTCATGACCTCTCAAATCTGATAGAAGAATTCCGTGCGCGGCATTCAAAAGATGAGGAAATTCTCTCGGATATTCATTTTCATAGTCAACGTGAGAAGCATATTATTTTCACCCAGTCATATGGCTTTAAATCTCCCACCAATTAACATCCACAACTTCACCAGTTAACTTTCGACATTATACATACATATCCAGTGCTGTAATGTAACTAGTTACTCATTAATCTTTACTTTTTTGAGTAACTGTAATGGTCACTATTTACAGTTTCCGACCGAGTAATTGTAACTGTAACTAGTTACAAAAATTACGAGTATTTGTAACCTCAACCAGTTACTTTTTTTTTCTGCGAAGGCAAAAGGTTAGTAGATACTTTTTTATATATATAAAATCTTATTGTTCATTTATTAAATCGCAATCAATTTGAAATACATGAACAATTTTACTAAGATCAAATGCTCCCTAAAACCAGGAAAAAATGTCGAAAGTAACTTCTGAAGTGACTAATAACTGATGACTAGTAATTAGTAAGTAGTTACTTTTTTGGGACAGTAACTAGTAACTGTAACTAGTTACTTATTTGAGGCAGTAACTAGTAACTGTAATTAGTTACAAAAAATTAACTGTCACAACATTACATATCACACACAGCGGTCATTATGCAGAAAATGACATGGCCTGAAGTTGAATTAAAAAATACATTTTTCTAGTGTATTTTGGTGTGCTCTGTTCAAATATAACCTTCATTTCTTGTGCAAATGAACAGAAATACGTGTTTGGGCTAAGCAATGACAACTTTATTTCTGTTCATTTGCCCAAGAAATGAAGGTCATATTCGAACAAAACACACCAAAATACACTTGAAAAATTTATTTTTGACTACATTTATTACCACAGGAAACGTTCAAAACACCTCAAAATTAACCAGAAAAGTTTGCTCTCGTCATTTTCATTTAAACTAACGAAAATATTACGACTTAACCTAACCAATCATCAAGGGCGTACAGTTGACCTAACCAGGCATTCCATTAGCCTAACCTGGCATTCCATTAACCTAACCAGGTATTCCATTGACCTAACCGGGCATTCAATTAACCTAACCGGGCATTCAATTAACCTAACAGGTTAATATTGGTTATTTCACCTAAATGTCTTCTGATCTTTTCGTATTAGGCGCTCACTGTCACATTTCGGGCAAGTTAAGGATGAGAGAATAACGCCGTAATTGATAGAAACATCCAATGCTTTCTCTTCATCTAGGGCACATGACGAATCAAGTTCTCAAAGTCGAAACCACACGAACGGCATGTCATAATTCTATCACAAACACCACGAAACTGAATCCAATTAGAAAAAAAAAATAGCCAGAACAGAAAAAACAAACTAATTAAGTCGCAGAGTAGCGAAAAAAATAGCCCAAGATTATACTCGTCGGACCAAAAATGAGTGTATTTATATATATATTATTAGTATCATAATGTTCACCATTAATATGCATTTGCACAAAAAATAAGTGACAAATTTGAATAAAGCGACTAAAACTACCTCCTAAAAAGTTGTTTTGATTTACAGGTCCAGCCCATGTCATTTAATACATATTGACCTTTAATTTGTTACTTAAAGGAAAAGCCATGCAGTCTTTCCTTTCCTTGATTATTGATAGAGACAATTGGTGACCACAAACAACTAATTAACTATTCTACTAATTATCTCGTTAACTGTTCAATTATAAATTACTGTAGCTAATGTTCAAATTAGTAGCCTATATAATTAGGCTCTATAAATTTGCTTCAATTAAGTTAATTAAGTTGCCACTATAAAAATGGTGCCTATAACTTGGACACTGTAAAGTGGTGATTATACAAATAAAAAAATTAAAGGGTTACAGTGAGTTCGTCAAGTTGTATATATATATATATATATATATATATATATACACCTTTGGTTAACCTTCTGGTTAGCTTCCGCCAGAATTGTTCATTATGACGAAGGTCAAGCTTTTCACTCCACTTAGACCTACAGTTTAACGTGGAATCCGAACCACGCCCCACCAGCAGCTCAGCGTCTTAACCACTAGGCGACCCAGGATACCCATTTATCTACCAACCACTTTCTTTATTGTGTGAAAGAATGAAGAGCTGGGTTTTGCTGCGCGCCGGCTGCCGTCACCGGGTCTCGATCCCGGGGCCGATGGATTCGTAGTCAGCGACGCTAACCACTACACCACCGAGGCTCATATATATATATATATATATATATATACACTTGTCCATAGTTTCCTACGACGATACCTCATCGTACGGAGGTTAGGCGTGTGGTCTTTCCTCGAGAGTTGACTTGGTGGAGGAGAGGGTTGCAGCTTTTCTGAGCTCTCCAACCCCATAACCAAACACACCCAGTTTTCCTGCTGTTGTCTTGATCGAAGCGTCTACAGTTTTCTAGAAAATGATCACATCGACACCAGAAATATTCCTTATATTTTATTTGATAATTGGACTACAAACGTATGCCACAGTACTTAACCCAACATCAGAAGGGGATTTGAGTGCAGCTCATATCCCGCTTCTGATCACTAAACACTCTCCAGAACATCTACATTAGAACGGATTGTAAAAAAAGTACTAAATGTGTTCTGCAAAAATTAAATTATTTAAGAATACACTGATAGTAGGTCGAAAGTACATCGAGAGTAGATGAAGCAGTTCTATTGACAAACGAGTTACTCAGAAACTAATAAAAAATACAAAAAGTACATCTCCAATGATTCAGGGAATCCTTTCACTTTATTCTCAGTGTACTATCAGATGGACCCTTTAAATACTTTATATTCAGAGTACGTTCACTGCTTTTTTCTCTCCGTTCTAAGATAGACACAGTTGACATTTTTTCAGATTGTGGATGAAAACAGAATTCAACCCCGAGTCCAGCTCAGAATCGATAATCGTTAAATGAATTCTAACCAATAATTAACCGAAAGGGAATTTTATGCTTTCATTTACAAATTGAGGGAAATTTTATGCGTAAATTCCGACTCTCAATTAAAAGTTATGAGGCGGCATTTGGGTCGTAATTTTATACGGAAAATTAATTTGCTCTAACGTCTTAAAATTCTATTTTTGCTTTATATATATATATATATATATATATATAAATGAGGTAATTTAATTTAATTTTAATGATTTTACTTTTTTGTAGTGATGTAATTTTAATGATTTTAGTTTTGTATTGATGCAATTTTCATTATTTTTATTTTTGTTTTAAGGTTTTAATTTTAATGGTTTTAATGTTGTATTGATGTAATTTTTATTTTTGTTTTAAGGTTTTAAGACTTAATTCACTGATGATGACAAAAAATTTGTCGAAACGTCTGAAGTACAAAAAATAAATGAAAATGTTTGCTGTTGTGTTGGTCCTTCTGTTTATCTGTAAGCTCCGTTTCCCTAAGGAGAAGTCAATAGCTTTGATATATATATATATATATATACACACACCGGGTGAGTTAAAAGTCCGGAAACATAGGAAGGATAGGAAACTTTTATTGCAAAAAGACATGTGTTACAAGTAATGTAGTAAGATGTCCTCTATATGTTCTCTATATATCTGGGAGTGAAAGGAAAACATATAAAGCACATCTTATAACATTACTCGTAACACATGTCATTCTGCAATAAAAGTTTCCTATCCTTCCTATGTTTCCGGACTTTTGACTCACCCTGTATATATGAACAAAGGCAAAAATAAATTAGCTTCTGTAACTTAATCCCATCATTAATAAAACCTTTTCTTTAAAGAGAATGAAGGGAATGAAATAAATATTCATTTTGAAGTACGTGGATCAATGAAAGAAAGCCACCCCCAGCCTTCTTTAGTTAGCTTTATGAGGCTAACTAACGAAAATATCACGACCTAACTTAACCAATCGTTAGGTCAAATGTACGCCCTTGACGATTGGTTAGGTTATGTCGTTATATTTTCGTTAGTTAGCCTTATGAAGCTAACTAAAGAAGGCTGGGGGTGGCTTTCTTTCATTGATCCATGTAATTTAAAGTGAAATACAATACTGTAAAGTCATTGAATGCTCTTATAAGAACTGAATAATTTATAATTTGTATTCATATCTGTGTCTATCTATCGATATATATATATATATATATGTTGCTTGCATTGTGTGTGTGTGGGTGGGTGGGTGGGTGGTGGGTGGGTGGGTGGGTGTGTAAGATGAAAAGGTAAATTAGAGACTACTAAGGATAACTGATATAAATATATGAGGTGGATTATAACATGATTTTCATAAAAAATGATCCTTTCTATTGTTAATATATAATAGCAAATAAATACTTTAAAATAGAATGTAATAATTAACGTTATTTGTATTAGTTTTAATTTTTCCTTCAATTCTCATTATTTACTGAGTGAAAGGTAATTTGAACTGAATTGGAGCTGGAGTCGTGACTTTGGTTTGGTAATGCTGTTGTTGATAGTAATTATGATAATGCTGTTTAGGGTTGTTTAAATTCTTTCGTAACGGCAAAGGTCATGGGACGAAGGGGACCTACAGCTTTACGTAGGATGCGAACCACCGGCCGCTACATTATTTGAACGTGATCACCTGTCCAGCTCCAGCACTCAGAAAAAAATTCCCTGTCACTGTTACGGATCATCGTGCGCTACTGAAACTTACACATATTCTAAATTACACATATTCTAAATAGTTTTGACAAAGAACATTTCAAAATCGCTTTGATATTTGTAAAATTAACATGCTCTTCTTTGTTAATAATTAATTTAAGCTAAATATACAATGATACTGGTTAGTTTGAGTTGCTTCCTTAGCATTTTCAACGCAGTACATCACTGTTGAAGAGTTCCTTTATCAAAAGATAATTGGCAATCTTTTAAAATCATTAATGGAATGCAGGTTTTATGGATATTAGTCATGTTGTGAAAGTAAAATAAAAGATTTCACAACTTTTCCATATTTATTAAAATAAATAAATAAGGACAAATTAAACAAACAAAAATTGTACAAAGAGTTAATAAAATTTTTTTTTTTTATGATAAATGTAAAAATAATTTAGTTACCGTTCTGTTATAAAAAATATGCGGTACAAATTAACCAAATAACAGTTTAATGTACGAATGTAATGCATAGGGTGTACACAAAAACCTTTCCCGATAATAAACTTTAATTACATGAAATCCAAAGAAGAGACAGTAATGCTTTGTTTTGCGTGTTGTTGCATTGCACATCAAGTGTTTATCTTGTCATTGTTTGGTGTGGATTAATGCATGATACGATGATAGGCCTATGCTTCTTTGCTGAAAAGAATGTTACGGTACAAGTGTACCTGGACATGCTCAAGTTCTTTGTAGCCGCCCAGTTGGAAGACCTTCAACCATCCATCATTTTTACAGCAAGCCACCATACTGGGGTTTGTTGGTGCATTAACCTTGAACATTACTTTTCCTGGAAGATGGATTGAACGCGACGGGCCGGTGCCATGGCCTCCACGATCCCCCGATATCACGCCCCTGGACTTCTTCCTGTGGGGATATGTAAAGGATTATGTGTACCATACTCCTGTTACTGACATTGACACTCTTCGTACAAGGATTTGCGATGCCATCAACAGTGTCACGAGAGATATGCTGGTGAACATATGGCGTGAACTCGAATTTCGCTTGGATGTGCTACGTGTAACTAACGGCGCACATGTTGAGATTTAATTAGAAACATAATAAACTTGGTGTGTTACGCAACAACACGCAAAACAAAGCAGTACTGTCTTCTTTGGATGTCATGTAATTATTAGAGCTTATAATGGGGAAAGGACTTTGTGTACACCCTTGAAAATTTCACTGGAAACCTATGTCTGGAGTAATTTTTCTGTAAACGTTTAGAATTTTAGAAATGTAGTACATTCACATGTGCTTGTTTTCTTTGTACCAACCTTCAGGCTACTGACTACCCTGTAATAACTGCTGTCGGTTCACGGAATGACTGCGGTGTTGCCAAAATATGTCCGTCATCCAAAAAGTGAGCATTGCCAACTGGTATAGTCTTAACAAAATCAGTCATAATAAAAAAATAAATGGACGAGTAAAAACATGTGTGGAGTGGGTGGGCAATAAAAAATGGACGGCTTCAGGAATAGGAATACAAACAGGTTACAAGGGCAAGCAATGCGATCTTTCTCTCTGTCGCTACTTAGAGAGGTATCAACCCTAGGTTAACCGTATGGTAAATTTTAAAAATTTCTGCGGTCTACTTGAAACGAGTTAACGGACCACCGGTCGACCGCGATCGACGTTCTGAGCACCCCTGCTTTAAGGTAATAGCCCGAGGAAGCAACATCTCCTTCTCGCAGTCTTGAATCCCTTTATATTGAACGATGTAAACCCTCTTTAAATGACCGCACCAGAGCATATGAAATATTCATAGTAAATTAAGATTTTCCAGTTGTGCTTAATTTTAAGTATACGATGAACTTGTAAACTTTATATCCCTTTATTTGAAGGTTTAATATATTTATTTTGGTTTCATGTTTTTAGTTTTTTAGTTTTTGGAATTTTAATGTTTTATGATTTAACTATTGAATATGGGAGATATTAGAACTGCCGAAACGTTTGGAAATAAATAATTTACTCTTCACACACTACATATGCACTCGTGTGTGTGTATGTATACATATCTATATATATATATATATTAGCGTCGTGTCGTTTATCGTGTCGTTTATATAGGCCTTGTGATGACAGATGAGCTAAACCCATAATTTCTCTCTCTCTCTCTCTCTCTCTCTCTCTCTCTGACACACACACACACACACACACACACATAATTTTTCCTAAAAGTAAATTTGAAGAGTGTCTCCTTGAACATATCTGACGTTGAACTTTTCGAGCGAGAAGCCACTGGATTCTTGGATTAGCAGTTAAGAGTAAAAAAAAAAAAAAAAAAAAAAAAAAAAAATCGAATTTATGAGTCACACACACTCCAAGAGGTGAAAACTTACTTTATGAACTTTAACATGGATTTTAACAAGTTATTCTTCACTCAAACTAGATCTTACAAATCATAAAACTATATTTAGTAGTAAAGTTTCACAAAAATTTGAACGTTGTAGAAGTTAAATGTTCAGAGTTATGTAACTCATTTCAAGAAGTCATAAAAAAAAATAAATTAAGAATAAAGTTGATGGTTATCGAATGAAATCGTGTTTGAAATTAGCAGTTGTCGACCCTCATTTATATTCATCGTTGAACTTTACGAGCCGGTTGATAGATGAGTTTGGGATATCCACTTGGGCGAACCATGGCCAATGTCTTCTTAATTCACCTTTACTATCGTAAACCTTGCTTTTATAGTCTTTTATACGTATCCACGATGATGTCTTTCTACAGGGTGTTCGAAAAGTCCCGTCATCCTCTACAAAATGTACATATTGTAATACAATTTTATTTTTGTGTGATTAATTGAATTTATATGTGATTCATTGACTTTTTTTTCTTTTCCAGGTATTAGAGTTGTGTGAACAATGGCAGACCAGTCCACTTACACTCTGGAGGAAAGGATAGTGATGAGCACATGGGCTCATGAAAGGTCACATACTGGCAAAACGAGGCATGATATCCAGAATGATTTCAACACAAAATTCAATAAGGCTGCACCACCAAACAAGACGGTATTACGCTGGGAGAAAAAACTGTTTGAAATTGGCTCCATCAAGGACAGACCACGGTCGGGAAGACCAACAACGCGAGCTGAACAATGTGAAGGTGTAATTGCATCGGTGGCTCATTCACCGAAAAAATCACTTCGGAAACGATCACAAGAACTTGCAGTCCCCATGCCCACAATGAGAGATCACATGACAAAAGATCTCGACATAAAACCATACCACCCGTTAATTGTTAATGAATTAAGCGAAAATGATGATGCACACACACACACACACACACACACACACACACACATATATTCTTAATTAGTAACTGTAATTAGTAACTGTATTTACTGTAATTAAAGTAATTGTTGCTAGTGACTCGTTTCTTAAATTACACCTACCACATATAAATACAATTAATCACACACAAATAAAATTGGTATTACAATATGTACATTTTGTAGGGGGTGTCGGGACTTTTCGAACACCCTGTACTTTCAATAGTTTAAAATATACCATAGAAATAGAATCAACTATTCCTTTTTAAACATTCGTGTTACTCAGTCATCTCATCTCAGGCCTTCTCTACATTTTCTTTTTAAATGCCCTTTACTGATCAGGGTAGCATCTTTTTTAGTTTTTGTTTTGTCTTATTCAACATTGATGTTTGTCATGCTTCAATTTATAGAACTTTTAAACTTTCTTCTTCGTTTAGTGTTTTTCTTTTGATTTGAAACTTAATTTTCTAGATTTTATCTCGTAGTTTTCAAAGTTGTTCTTTGAAAATAGACTCCGCTAATTTCTTAATAAAAGTTTATAAACCTGAAACTGCTGTTTATACAGCTTTCAAAGAGAGATACTTTTTTTTTTTAAATTTCCTTCTTTAAAATAGAATAATTTTCTAAAGTTGTTGTGGAGTTTGTATCCTCACGTTTAGTTCATATTCGTCTTTTTATAAATTAAAATTGGTTCACTGTTTAAAGATTTCCTCCAGTGATGCAATCCGGTGTTGTTTATATTTATTATAATAGCTGTCCTCGTTGTAAAAGTGACTGATATGTTGGTTGCACTAACAGACCTGTTCTCCGCGTTTGCCTTTGTGCCCAAAGGGGCGTTAGTCACAAAATCCTTATTCTTACCCTTGACCACTGGAAAATATGTTCACATTTCCACGCAAAAAATGCAGTCTCTATTTCTTTTAATTTCCTTTAATCATTTCAGCATTTTATTCGAAATACTGTAGATGATTAGCAATTATTCCTCATTTTTGGGATGTGTACAGTCGTTCAAGAAATCCTCTCGCGTATCTCATGTTTTTTGGCCAGCATTTATTCGTAAGAAACACGAGGTTTCACGACAGAACCTTTTTGAATTGATTACACAACCTACATTAAACAGTGGTTCTCCTGTTATATCGTTCTTAACTACCTAAACCAACACCCACTTCCTTCTTGAACCTTTCAATCAACCAGCCACGCATCATATCTATTGGTCCAATTCCTTCCGTTATTGACTGTTTCATTATACATCACATCATAGTTGCTGGAATGCGTATTATTACTTGTTTAATATATTCACCTTATATTACTTCAGATCTTTTCCAATGATGAAATGTTCCATTAATGTATTCAAACCTACATTTTGGTAAGCGACTGTTTTCAATTTAAGCTTTTGAACTCGTATTCTACAGGGTGTTCAAAAAGTCTCACTACAGTTGGAAAATTTATTTACACTAAATGTATAATAAATTAATTTTACATAAATTATACATTTATTGTAAATAAATAAATTTTCCAACTGTAGTGCGACTTTTTGAACACCCTGTATATAATCATTATTGCTTATTTTATATTTAGAATTTATTATGTATCGAAGCATTTTCCTACTTTTGTTTCGTACTTACGAGTATATTAGCTTAATATTTTTCCTGCAAAAATTTATTTTATTCAGTTGCAGGCTCGTTGATGGTCTCGAGGGTGTTTTGAAACGTCGACAATAAAGCGATAATTAATATGCTTCGTATCATCCTTCCAAATTTGTTTGTTCTGTCTATTTGTTTCCCAGAAACGTCACATTCATAACACACACACACACACACACACACACACACACATACATACACATTTTGAGAAAGTCACAATATTCGAGAACATAATACATTAATAATGCAGAAATTTAGAATAAGTAATGACAATGAACACCGACTGGGTTTTTAAGAACTTTCGCCAGATTCGATTTAATTGAAGAGTTCGGATGTCGGATGGAGGTAAATTAAGGATGTCCTCCGATCACTGATTTTCTGGTCTGTGATCTTGTTTTTGTTTTATTTACATGCGTAGGAATCAAACCCTTTCAACATTCAATCATTAGTATAGGAATAAAGGTTGTCATTACTAAGGTGTAGCACGCCTGCACACATACACACACACACACACACACGTGCGTATTTCCGTATAAGTGAGGTACTACTTTTTAAAATCCATATATCTAAAAAATAATTAACCAAACCAAATTTAACCTAACCTAACCTGAGTGCCATCGAAACGAGGAGTAATAAGTGTTTCGGACTCAATTGAGAGAGTGAAGGATGGCTTTTGTTAAATCATTAAGTAGTGAGGTAATCGCTAGTCTAGCCTAACTTAGCCTAACTTAACCTAACAAACCTTAACTAACCTAACCTAGCGTAACCTAACGTAATCACGACCAAGATATCGTTTTTCCAATAGATTTCTAAATTTTTTTGGTATAATTTTTGTAATATTTCGAGGTGCCAAAAGTTTTATCTCGCAAAAAATACCCCGCTACACCCAATTTATGTCCAGTTGCCTACACACATACACACATTATTATTATATATACACACACACTGTATATTATCCAGTGCCTGTATTACATTAATTGTATTTTTCGTATTTACTTTTAATTAACACCATTTACAAACCAGAAACTTTACATATAAAGAATTTTATAAAAACTAAATATTTCTTAAAACGTTACAGAGACAAAAAGGAGCGAAACGTGAAGGATATAGAAAAACGCCTTTAGGACCCCCCCCCCCCCCCAAGAAAAATAACCCAATTTTTCTTCTCTGATAAATTGTTGAAGGATATTTCGGGATCGAGGAAAGAAACGAAGATGAAAGGAAAAATCTGAAAATCCATTTATAGGCAATTTAAGTGATCTGAAAATCTCCCAAAACGGAGCATTCAATTCAATATTTTCAATAAATGAATAAACAAAGAACTGAAAAAAATAAGTATATTCACTTCATATATATATATATATATATATATATATATATATATATATATATATATATATATATATATATATATATATATATATATATATATATATATATATATATATATATATATACAGGGTGTCCCATAAGTCCGGTATCATAGGAGAAATTCATATTTTTCTATTTCTACAAACCATAATTCATATGCTCGGGATGCCAATTTCCCGTCCACCATTCTGTTCAGTGAAGAGGCTGTTTTTTATGGAAATGGTGAGGTAAATCGACAGAACACCCGCTACTGGTCTCAAAACAACCCTCACTGATATACCTCTTCAAAGGAACAAGGTGCATCTCGGGTGATAGTATGGTGTGGCATTTGGAAGGATCGCATCATAGGCCCCCTCTTTTTCGATGAACATGTCACTGGAGGCACCTACCTACGTATGCTCAAGGAAGAAGTATTTCCCAGTGTCTTGAACGAAGAAGGAAATTTCCCAATATGGTTCCAGCAAGACGGCGCTCCTGCACATTACAGCACCCAAGTAAGGGAATACCCGGACCAACAATTACCTGGTCATTGGATGGGACGTCGAGGGCCTGTGGAACGGCAAGCTAGAAGCACAGATCTCACGCCACTGGATTTTTATCTCTGGGGCCACTCGAAAGCGCTGGTACAGAGAAAATTAGGAGTGTTGAACATTTGCGGCAGCGCATTATTGGGGCATGTAACACCATTACTCCTGACATCATTCACCGTGTGCTTGCTGACTGGGTATCACGTCTGAATTTGTGTATTGAAAACAATGGTAGACATATTGAGCACGTTCTGTAAATAAAAGCTTTTGTTTTGCCTTTTTTAATTATTTTTCCTATGATGCTGGACTTATGGAACACCCTGTATATATATATATATATATATATAATATATATATATATATATATATATATATATATACCTTACAACCTTACAAAGGTTCCGCGCGATGATTTCTCATTTCGCGAAGGTCAAGCTTGTCGGCCCTCCTCTCTCTCTCTCTCTCTCTCTCTCTCTCTCTCTCTCTATATATATATATATATATATATATATATATATATATACACACACTGAAGGTGTAACAAAAGTCCTTCTTCATAGGATATTTTTCTTTTATCGAGTTAAATGTTCGAATTACACGTGTAAATTCGGGTTAAGTACGGTAGATCCAACAATGAAGAACACATTCTCACTAATTATGACGCATTTGTCGTTAATTCTTTTCTTCGAGTAGTCAATGGTTTGCGGTCATGATAAGTAAACCACTGACTTGACATGTTCCTAAAAGAAAAAATCTAATGGCGTTAGATCAATAAAGTAAATATCCTAAAAGGATACGGACTTTCATTATGGGTAAATAAATTTCTGGTATGCAATTCGAACATTTAATTCAATAAAATAAACATCTTATTAATTAGGACTTCTGTTACCCCCATATACAGGGTGGGCGGAAAGTAGCTCCCTATTTTGGATTGGTAAAAAAATACGTATATTATCCATTTATTTCAGAAGAAATAATATGAAAAGGTAGGCATACATGGTAGGTTTTCTTTAAAATTCAATGTGGGCTCCAACTCTTTCCACCAGCTTCTGGAGCCGCCCAGGAATGGCGTCCACTGACTTTAGCAGGAACTCCGGCGGGATGGAGGACATGACTTCCCGAATTCGGTCCTCCAGTTCTTCCAATGTCCTCGGTTTGGTGCGGTAGACTTCTTCCTTTACCCACCCCCAAAGAAAGAAGTCGCACGGTTACCGCTGAAAAACGGCAGAATCGGTTCAGTGTAACGGTGTGGTGTGGTATGACCTCAGATCAGGTTGTGGGCCCGTTCCTTCTGCGCAACACCATGAATGCTGAGCGGTACCTTGCTATGTTGCGAAACGAGGTCTGGCCGGTTGTCAGCACATGGGAGAACATCGACGATCTGATATTTATGCAAGATGGCGCCCCTCCGCACTTCGCTCTTGTTGTCCGTGAGTGGCTGGATGCCCACTTCCCTGGACTTGACACCGTGCGACTTCTTTCTTTGGGGGTGGGTAAAGGAAGAAGTCTACCGCACCAAACCGAGGACATTGGAAGAACTGGAGGACCGAATTCGGGAAGTCATGTCCTCCATCCCGCCGGAGTTCCTGCTAAAGTCAGTGGACGCCATTCCTGGGCGGCTCCAGAAGCTGGTGGAAAGAGTTGGAGCCCACATTGAATTTTAGAGAAAACCTACCATGTATGCCTACCTTTTCATATTATTTCTTCTGAAATAAATGGATAATATATGTATTTTTTTACCAATCCAAAATAGGGAGCTACTTTCCGCCCACCCTGTACATACATACATACATACATACACACACACACACACACATATATATATATATCTTTCTTTTCACATTCACACACACGCACACACATTATATATATATATGTATGGGATGAATTTCACAATTAAACACATGAAATGAATGAATGATGCAAACCCATAGGGAAAAAGAAAAATGATTCCAAGGCCTTTCGTGTATTCAGAAGTACACCTCGTCGTCATTCCCTGGCGAGGTGTACTTCTGAATACACGAAAGGCCTTGGAATCATTTTTCTTTTTCCCTATGGGTTTGCATCATATATATATATATATATATATATATATATATATATATATGTGTGTGTGTGTTGTAATAAAAGTTGTTACTAATAGGATGTTTAATTTACATAATTTTTCTGCTTTTGAAGCGAGTATTAAGTAGAGTAAGAATTCACTTGATTATTTCTCCTTATTTTATAAACTTGGGGTCCAAATTGAATTCGGAAGAATGATAAAAACTTCATCGTTATTCAGGAATTCACGTCGCGTCAAAAAGTTCCACAACTTTTTTGTATTGACTTTTTCTTCAGCTAGACCATTGGTGGTGCCAACGTTAAATGTATAGAAATTTGCGGGGCCAATGAGGGGAGAGGCGAGATTAGGAAAGAATTCCAGTCTTATGCGAGAAAAACAACGTAGAAAAATAACCCAAAAATTCTCAATAGTTAACGTTTCCGAAAAAGAACTGAAACAGCAAAACCAGTTTTAACTTTGGTACAAATTTAGTAAAAATAAATATATTTTAACTCATTATATGCAATCTTTAAGTTCTTCGTATTCTTTCATTTTGAGTTTACAACTTTAGGCACGTTATGAAAATTAAATGATTATATGGAAGTAAGATACATTTGGAGTTTTATTTAAACAGACAGATGTAAGGATATATATATATATATATATATATATATATATACACATACACAGTGGTGTAGTGCTGTGGGAACGCGTGGGAACGGCGTTCCCTTACTTTTTTTGGTAGACGGAACGGCGTTCCCTCACTATTCAAATAAATCCGAACTTACAAATCTCTAACGTCATGAAATTTTAATTCCCACCCCTAGAAGAAATATGAGAAAGAATCATTAACTGTTTCATATCTTTTAGCTTCGACTGAGGCAATGCTAGCCTATAAAGATCTGGTGAAAGAGTCACCACGGCGTACCAGTTGCTAACTTTTTTTTAGTTAATCATTCCAGTTGTTGGCTATTTTTATTGGTCGTACTGGATGTCGTATATCTAATGACACTGGAAATACTGCATCTTCAACCTTGGAATATATCCTAATATCCAGTTCATATGACCTCAAAATATCCCTGAAATTGGTCAGATTTCAAAAGATTTCCCGGGGGGCTTACAGTGCCCCCGGACCCCCAGCTGTATGGGCTCGCCGCGCTCGCCATTGTCCCCCCCGCATCTGAGTAACACTTTCAAAATGCGTTCCCTCACTTCTTTATTTAGCACTACACCACTGTATATATATATATATATATATACACACGCCTCGGTGGTGTAGTGGTTAGCGTCGCTGACTACGAATCCATCGGCCCCGGGATCGAGACCCGGGGCCGATGCAGGCGGCGCGCAGCAAAACCCAGCTGGTCATCCTTCCACACAAAAATAGTTGACGCTGGGCTGCTGGTGGGGCGTGGTTTGGACTTCACGCTAAACTGTAGGTCTAAGGTGAAGTGACAAGCTTGAACTTCGTCAGAATGAACAATTCGGGCGGAAGCAAAACCAAGGTTAATCAATGTTATAATAATAATAATAATAATAATATACATGTTACGCCAAATTTGTGAAATAGCCAATTTCATGAACTGATGAAGGCTAATGTCCATTTTATGAAATGAGCGAGAAAGTTGCCCATTTCATTAAATGGTTATTTAGACTGCCCATTTCATGAAACGAGCATTGGTTAGGATGAGATTTAAATTTTCTTACATAATATTTACCGAAGTATTTACAAGAGTAGAAATAAAATTTTCAAATTTCATTTCTAAAATTTAAATTTAAACTTAATAATAAATTTGGAGAAAATTTTATAAACAAATTAACTGTTTTTGTGCGAACGATTTCCTATTTCAAACTGTAAAAGCAAACAAAAAATATATAATTCAAATATATTTTCGTAAATTTTCTCTTAACGTATACAAACATGAAGTGTTGCATATATATATATATATATATATATATATATATATATATATATATATATATATATATAGCGAGGAATAGGAGGAGGAAAAGATGGTACATGTTTATTTACAGACGTTTCGGAAAAGTTCAATCTCCATCATCAGTGCTAAAAAGTTTAAAACAAATAGAAATAAATAATTATAATAAACAAAAACGAACATTGAAATGGCGCGACAATTAGCGATAATTAGCGAGAATTAATAGTATGGTTACAATATATATTAAATTAGAAGATTAAAAATGAAATTTTTAATCTTCTAATTTAATATACTGTATATTGTAAACATACTATTAATTCTCGCTAATTGTCGCTAATTGTCGCACCATTTTAATGTTCGTTTTTGTTTATTATACTTATTAATTTCTATTTATTTTTAAACTTTTTAGCACTGATGATGGAAACTGAAAACAAAATCGCCTCAAATGCAGAAATCACTTGAAATTCTAGGTAATGCATTATTCATTTTGATTTAATTGCATTAGTAATACATACGTATATATTTGTATTAATTAATGTATTATCTGCATATATGTTATTGCATAAATAATAATATTATAATTTTAGATTTTATTTTTGAATTGTTTTAATGTCTTTCAAACAAATTTAAAGTCTTTTGCGTATTAATATGTTGTATTATTTAATTTATTTACTTCTACTGTTTTAAAGAAATTTTAGTTGTAGAATCACTGATGATGGCACAAGTACAGTAATTCGTCGAAACTTCTAAAATAGAAAAATAGATAGGAATGTTTGCTGTCGTGTTGGTCCTTCTTTTCATAGGGTTCCGTCTAGTGAATATCTCATAAGGAAGGGAAGGGAGAGGACAGGAGGCAGAATATATATATATATATATATTATATATATCCGTACAAAGCAGACTAAAGAGATAAGAGGGATTAGCAAAAGGCTAACAAGTACTAATTAAGAGCAAAAGATATCTTAATAAGATATGGTCCATTTTATAGGTTTCCTAACTGCTATTAAATTTTTAATAGAATTTTGGAACCTTCCAAATTAATACTATGATAATATCATTTAGTGATGGATCGAGTGGTCGGTTTTTCACAACCGCGGTTGCGGTTGTGTTTGCGGTTGTCGAATTTTTTCCAACCGCGGTTGCGGTTGCGGTTATCATATACTAGGAAAAATGCGTAATTATTAACTGGATTTAGCCACTATAGTGCGATTTAGCCACACTTGGTACATAATATATACTAAATAGTATTTATTTAGTAAATACCTTATGTTGAACACAGACCACTTCTTTACCCCCTTTTGGGGGGAGTCATGTTCGAGAAACCACCCCTTTGGCCAACCAAGGCCATTGACCAAGTTACACGAACCCGAGAGGTCCGTCGAGCAGGAATAAGCTTTATTGACTATTGTACTAAAGGCGATTTTAGTTTGAAGAAAATTAAATAAAAATAAATGTTACTTCATGGAGCTCACAGAGTAATAACTTAGAGCGCAGTTTAAACCAATTTTACTACGGCAGCCGTATGACGTCACGTTTAAGCACGCATAAGGAGACCCATCATTTTCTTTTTAAAAAAAGAAATATTTCTAATTAACCTAAAATTAAAATTAACTAAGCTTTTACAACCGCAACCGCACTTATGGAACGGCGGTTGCGGTTACGGTTGCGGTTGTGAATTTTTGTGCGGTTGTAGTGCGGTTGCGGTTGCGGTTGCGGTTATTCGATCCATCACTAATATCAATATACACATGGTTAAACAATGCATTAGAAACAATAGTGACGTTAATTACAATGGATGGAAGTGTAAGTAATTGGTAATTTAATTAAAAATAAATGGTTTACCGATTTAAATGTTAATTATTAACTTGAGCTCTAATAGTTATCGATTTTTATATCACCCATCAAGAAAAGGGACGTTCAACGTACGTCATAAACGTTTATAAAACGTCAATAAAACGTTTACGACGCTTACTAAACGCCCCATTAAAGGTAGGAAAGGCACTGAATTAAAAAAAGGAGGAAATTATATACGTAGGAAGAGAAACGCTCGAAATAAGTTATTTTTAGTGAAAGGAGACGAACGAATAGTTTTAAGGTATTAGTTACTAAATAATGAAAAGCGTTTTCCACCGGTTGAAACAACTCTTTTAGGGCCATTTATCTCCCAAATTATGAATGCTTTGGCACTTAAAGGCGCTAACTCCGGGAAAATGACTCGAAGTTATACGGAATGGGCGTTAAATTCTCTGAATGTTCTGTCTGTCATTTCTACAATCGTGTTTCCTAAACTTTGCACGCATTTATTTAATATTTAATTCTTTCATTACGAAAGAAGCAAAATCGATGAGAGAAAACTGTACAAGAGTAACATTGTTAACTATTTCAGATCACTCTAAACATTAGGGAAATCAAGTGAATTTCTAATTTATTCTAAAATAATATTTTATCTTCAACACGATTTGAATATGCATTTTGCTTTTGTTAACACGTTAATTTCATTCATAGTTCACGAATTACCGAGACCTGATTTCTGATGAGTTCAGATGATAAATAATTTAATGAAACACTCGTTCTTCACACATATTTTAAAATGAAAAGAGTATAGAAGCGCAGTAGTCTTTACTGAATTTGAACAACCTTTAGAACTTCACGAACATATTTCCTATTCTACAGGGTGTTTCAAGTCGACCCTAGAAATATGGAAATTGGCGGAATTTATAGTTTGTATTTGGTATTTGAAGTTTGTCATAGCAATTCCGTAACTAATATGAAGCGTTTCTTTTTATTGCGGGTATATATATATAAGGTCGACCTGAAACATTGAATTACTACCTACTTGCTACAAATTCCGCCAATTTTCATATTTCTAGGGTCGACCTGAATCACCCTATATGTTTGTAAATTGGGAACCATGTAGTCTTTGTATATAAAATAAAAGTATTAAAAAAATTTTATTAAAAAAAAATAGAATATTAATTAAGAAACATAAAAATATACTCATAACTTAAAATACATTTTTAAGTTTGACTGATTGAATAGCATATAGTCAAATTTGATAAAATTTGAAAGAGAACCTTAAAGTAACTGTGTTCAGTCTATTTCTAAAGTTTGGTTTTGAAATATATAATATGAATACTGTAGCAATTGTTTTGAATGACACGTTAATACAGACATTATAATATCTGCATTTCTAAGTTTCGATTTATATTTGAATAATGATCATCGAATTTTAAAGCTCTTTTGTTTCAAATGAAAAAAATACAGATATATATTGCTCGTGAATTTTGGAGTTATTCAGTGAATAATGTATTTCGTGTAATATGAGTCATGCATTATTCATTTTGATTTAATTGCATTAGTAATACATACGTATATAATTGTATTAATTAATGTATTATCTGCATATATGTTATTGCATAAATACCGACATCAGCCAATGGTGTTAATACAGTTTGATTAATAATGTTTAGGCGCATTTCATTCATATAGTATAATGCGCCTAACGATATCCGATCGACTTGACATTCTGTCGACGAGTTATTAGTAGGTTTGATTAAGTTAGGTTAGATTAGGTTAAGATAGTTTAGGTTAGGTTAAGGTAGGTTAGGTTACGCTAGGTTAGATTAGGTTATACTAGGTTAGGTTAGATTAAGTTAATTTCTAGAGTGTCGATGTTTTGGTCTTGTCGACAAAATGGGTATAGGCAGTGTTCGAAATACAGGGGGGGAGGGGGGAGTCATATAAATTAAAAATTGAACGCTTTAGTTTACAGGAGCTTTTACAGAACCCACCCTGGGTCCTCTTGGACAGCACATTTCCATGGGTTCCATGTAGATTTGGGGGCCTCAAACCCCTTGACCCCCCCTGTATTTCGAACACTGGGTATAGGTCCATATAATATAAACGCTTAATTCCAATAGCGATGGTGAAGTAATTGTGCTTAATTTCTGTTTAACCCTTTACCGCACTGTGCGTCGAATACGTAACGTTTCAGATACACGCATTTAGACTCAACCCTACGCAAAAAGTTCGGCGATAAAGTGTTAAGTCAAATTTTATACATTTTTGGATTACCTCCCAATCAATACCATTCTGATTCTCATTCGTGGTCGAAGTAAAAAAATCTAGATTTGAGGAAAAAGAGCGCTGAATTTGGAAATGGTATAATGAGACCGTGACGCAACTGCGAGCACGAGGGCGGGTTATTTTCTGTAAAAAACCTAACTTAGCGAGAAATCCTACAGCGAAAATGGGAATGGATTGTTTTGAGACTTTCACCGAGACTAGAATTTTTATCGAGATTATGGATTGTCAGTAATCAAAACACTCCTGATGATTCACCTTTTATTATTATTATTATTATTATTATAATAATAATACCCATATATATATATATATATTTATATATACAGGGTGGGTAAAAAAAAGTGACCCCTTAAAGGTAAACTGTCAGATTAAAAAAAGTAAAGGGACTAGAGCTCCCAAACTTCATAGATGCTTACCTTAGCATGTTGTTCGTCTTAATTGAGAAGTTGCTCGATGTGCCCCCCTTCCTGCTCAACGCAGGTCTCCAAACGTGGACGTCACTGATCAATACACCTGTTTACATATCGTTGAGACACCTTCTCCCAGCCGAGCAGAATTCTTTCGCGTAGTTCATCTATGTCTCTTAAATTGGTACCAGAGATGTAACCTTTGGACTTCAGGGCTTCCCAAACACCATAATCTAGTGGTGAAAGATCGGGGGTACTGGCCAGTTACATATTGGGTTCGATAAAATCCGGTGTTTGTTCTCAAGGAATGTGACATTTGGCGTGCTCTGTGAGCAGGGTCTCCATCTTGTTGGAAAGTATATCTTTCACCACCAATTCGTGGAATATCAGTTCGGAAGAAAGCAGGACATCCTAAGTGGTTGCTGGTTTTAGTTCGACCAGCGACCACTTAGGTTGTCCTGTTTTCTTCCGAAGTGAAAAAAAGGGGGACATTATATGGGTTGAAAACGTTATTCGAATCTTATTTTATATTTTTTGCGGGCTCTTAATTTTCTACTAAAATATACATACTGAAACCAATGCGAAAGGGTATATATACACAAAACTGTCTCAGTATATCTTTACGTTTCATGGCCGAGTGAGTAACGTCGGGGCTCACAAAATTCGAATCTTCAGTAGCATCGGTTCAAATCCCACTGAGGTAAGGTATATTTATATCTAATGTATTTAATCCCAAAATTTTTAAGTTGCTGTTAGCATGTTGTTCTCGATTAATATAAAAATAATATGCAAGTAATTACACTAGGTTAATAAAAATAAACTGAAATGGTATTTAATTGACATTTCCTCCAACAGATGTCGTCACCCACTTCGATTAAATTATTTCCACGTAAAGTATTTCATCAAGCATCGAAGTTTGATGAAAATATTGTCGTCATCCGAGGGCACTTATTCAATGAAAGAATTTCCTGCATCTTGATAAAAATCTAGTCTCAGTATTCTTTGATATTCTCACTGTCAGATTTCTTACTCTTGGGTGAAGACTGAAGAGTGAATCAGAGTGACATTGAGTGGAGAAAAACCCTTTCTATGGCCATGGTGGTCACAAAGGTAATCACTTTTCCTTGTACATGCGCAATTAATTAACTTAGTTAATCTTTTAATATATATACTTTTTTACCTATCTAATTGAATAAATTGTATGTATTATACTCGTAGGTGGAGATTAGACCACAAAAAATGTTCAAACATTTCCTTTACATTAATTAAGGGAAAAATATCGCTCCGTAAAAGTTATTTTTCTAACAATGAGAATGTCATTTAGGATTAAAATTACGTATTATATGACCAAGAAAGAAATTAGTATTATCTACAACAATGTTTCCTTATGACCCATCAGAGAGATTTTATAACCTGTAACAGTTATTTATTTATTATGATTCAGAACAGGGGTCGGTAACCCACAGGGTGGCACGCGAAGAGAGTTTGTTTGGCACCCTAATTCACAGCAAAAGTAATACAAAAAGTATATTTATTACAAAATTAGAACGAAAACTATCATCTCCATTGTATATATCCAGCATCACATTCAGGCTGACTTTGATGTAAAAATCACTTTTCTTAAACGCAAAGGGATGAAATAAATTTAACATTTTATTGCACACACTGTAACCATCATGACCTTTGTAAAGACATTTTCTTATGACTTTTGATGTAATTTTTATGCTATTAATGTTTAACATGTTTTATAATGATTAAAAGTTAAAAACTGTATCATTGTATAATTTACGACTACTACTTTATTGCAGTGTTAATATTATTAATATTATTATTATCAAGATAAACTATAAAGTAATCATACTATAGACATTATAAAATTATAATATTTTAACCTACATTTGAAAAAACAACGGTGGCACGCGCCGAGGGGGAAGTCTTAAAGTTTGAATAAGAATTTTCAGTGTTGACTATAATATATTATTTTTTCTTTTAGGTAGGGGATGGCTGCGAAATTAACAACAGACGAGAGGGTGAACTTGGTTTTAATGTATGGAATACCAGGTACTACAAATCGATGAATGGGTACAGAATTTAAATTCTGTACCCATTTATCGATTTGTAGTACCTGGTATTCCATACATTAAAACAAGCTCACCCTCTCGTCTATTGTTAATTTCATAGCCATTCCTTACCTATGAGAAAAAAAAATATATATTATAGTCAACACTCAAAATTCCTATGGTGCGCGACTTCTGTGCCACCCTGTATATTGTGACGCACCACGTTCTTGGGGTCGTTTTTCTTAAACACATCTGTTTTAAAAAAAAAGCGTTCTTTCGAAATTTTTTTTGACGTTGCTCAAGTAAAATTTTATTTAAAATATCAAATAAAAGTGATAAAAAAGTGATCCTATGCCGATCATGCCACCCTTCACTTCTCCATCCGTTTCACAAAGCGTCCCTCTCAATAGTCACCATGCTTCGCGTGAGACGGTTATATTGTACCTGACCTATGATCTTTCTACTATCTCTGATTAGGGCAGAGAAAGCCTCGTAGCTTTCGATGCCTCAAAAACTCAATTTCTTAATCTGTTTCCTTGTCACAATCTTCCACACGATTATCCCCTTATCTTCGACAATGCACAACTCGATCCTTCCTCTTCTCTTAACATTACTGGTGTTTCCTTTTCTCGTGATCTTTTCTGGAAAGTTCACATATACTCTCTTTCCAAAACAGCTTCTAAGAGGTTAGGTGTGCTGTACCGCCTCTGCAGTTGCTTCACCCCCGCTCAATTTCTATTTCTGTACAGGTGTTTTCTCCGCCCCTGTATGGGGTACGCTTGTCATGTGTCGGCTGGCTCAACCCACACACAGCTCTACTTGACCGGGTGGAATCAAAGGCTTTTCGTCTCATCAATTCCCCGCCTCTTACTCACTGTCTTCAATCCTTCTTTCTTCGCAGCACGTTGCCGCACTCTCTTTTTACTATCACTATTATAAGAGACACTGCTCTTCCGAACTCTCTAGCTGCATGCCTTCTCCTTTAAGGAGAGCATTCTGTACCAGACTTTTAACACATTTTCATCTCTTTTCTGTCCAACTCTCTAACACAAGGGTTGATCAGTATTCTCAATCTTTTATCTACTCAACCAGTCAACTCTGGAACACCCTTCTTTAATCCATCTTTCCCGCTGTCTATGACCTCCATTCTTTCAAACGCAGTGTGTCCAGGCATCTCAAAAGTTTTGGATCTACTGTAGATTTTGACTCTCTTCTTCTTCTATGGGGGAAAGGCGTGTTTGCGGGCATTAGCCCTTGGCCCCTCCTTCCTGTATAAAAAAATGTTGATTTCGGCTTTTTCTCCGGGGGTGACTTCCCTTCCCCCGTGAACCCCCCATGAATGAAAATGATTCATTCATTCGTTCATTCATTTGCTCCGCTCGTGGGTGGGTATGACGAAGTTGCACTTTCTATATGCACCGTTGTTTCTCGTTATATTAATTTCAAAATATATCTTTGACTGTTATAAAAACACTCGGATTTTTACCCTTAAACCACAAATATAAATTTACACAGTTATTATTTATTATAACACTCCGTTGTTTTTGTACTTTTAATATTATCTTCATTCACAGGTTATATTAACTTATAGTACTTTACATTCGTACAATTAATAAAATGGAATAGGTTTAGATCGGAATTCGAGTAGACCTAAGGAAATGAATAATATAGCCTAGCGTGGGACAAAAATAGGCCTAGCACCTGAAGAAAAGATTCCTTCAAGTATGCCCTAGGACAGAATTGAATGAGTTTACAAAATTTTTATAAATTCATTTTAAAAGTGGACCCAAATTCCCACGGACACGATGGAAATTTGCGCTGAGCTCTGCCTTTTTCCCCATCACAATTTGTGTGATACAGACCAACGGGAATAAACCCATACACTGATTTATATTAGGAATTACTCTAATCTTAGAAAGCAAGTATAGCCTATTACAATAAAAGTCCACTTGTTTTTCTGGAAATGATGTTTTTTATTGTACGCAAGTTAAGTTTTATTATTGTTTAGTAATAGTAAATTGTTTAATTCGACCTATAAATGTAGTTTTTATTTTGAGGTTATGTGGACCCTACACTAGTCGCTATATGTGCGGTCTCACACTAGCTTTCTCGAGTTAAAATTAGTGATGTACTGATTGATCGGCATCGGCACCAGCATCGGCAAGAATCGACCATTTTTGGGGCACCTACATCGGCATCGGCTAAATTTAGCCGATTCCTCTCACCGGTTTTTTGAAATTTCAAAATTTAATTAAAAAAAAAATCTATATTTATAGAAAATTGAATATACAAAAAACACTATTTATGATAATTTCTACTAATTTCAAATTGTAATTATATAAAATATATTTTGCAGTCACGAAAAAGGCAAAGTTTAATAAGTTAAGTTAACCATAAATTTACATTTTCTCTAATTAGCTAATCTCTAAATATTATGAACTATTGTAGTCTCCTTCTCTATGTTAATAATAATTCTATATTGTACTTTATAATTTATATATTAAACCATCTTATTATGTTCACTTTATTTTAAGTATTTTAATAATTTTATAAACCAAATTGTATATCTATTGGGGCCAGTTCCGTATTGCCCCCCACGCAAAATATGATTTTATTGAACATTAGGATTATAAATTATTTTGATACAAAATATTAAAAATTCAAAAGGGTCCAAATTGTTGATTGTAGCTTTACGACGCCACAGGTTAAGGCGATGCGATTCGTTGCACGGGTAATACTAAGCCGTACAACGATCGCACTGGTCGGGGATAAAGTAGTTTGGCCGCAAAAAAAAACCATATAAAACCCTATACCGATCAATTTGTGATGCGTGATCTTTACGGGGGCTCCGTCCCCGTACCCCCGAGACCTAAATTATACAAATGATAATGTAATAACATGTGCCCACCTTGCCTGGGTAGCCGGAGCCATAAGGACTAATGTAAAGAATAAAAAAGTAAATGTGGGGGGCAATACGGAACTGTAGCCTATCTATTTTTTATTCAAATAGGCCACCAGGGCCTTGAAATTTTAATAAAAAAATTTTTGTTGTTGGTTACATTGTTGAAGAAAAAAAATACCTTCAACATAAGGAAAACCAATTTAAATATTGGTATTCAATTTATGAAAGTAAAATAAAATTATTTTAGCATTTTACTGAGTAATAAAATTATTTACCATCATTTCAGGTATGGTATATGAGTAACAAATTCCGATACTGTATATTGTGAAGTGAGCTTAGGAAAAACATTTAAACAAATCTGAAATTTTAAAGTGTGAAAATTGAAAGTTTTCGCATGAGATTAGTATAATTTATGAAGGGAATTGATTTTTTAAAATGTAGACAAAGAATCGGCATCGGCATCGTTTAAAATTTGGAATCGGTACATCACTAGTTAAAATATAATCAAAGTTTGACATTTCGAAAAATTCAAAATCAAACTTTTTGTATTGTTTTATAAAGTTTAATTAAAAATAATTTTCATTAGGAAGATTACAGTGAAAGTGATGATTTTAAAATTTTAAATTGATATCGATAAAATAATGTCGGACACATTACGAAAAATATTTAAAAAAAAGAAAAAAAGTAGTGTGTGTAGCGGACTTCGGTGATCGAGCCCCAGAAACTCGTAAGCGGACCGCAGGGAAAATTAACTGGTGAAAGCAGCACGATTCAAAATAAAAAAAAATTATGCAGGAAGAAGGGGCCAAGGGCGAATGCCGGCAAAAGCCCCCCCCCCCACAGGAAAAATCACGGGAAAAAGAAACACCAATAATGTTAGAGAAAAGGAAGGATTGATTGAGGGTAAGGGGATAGTCGTGTCGAAGATTGTGACGAGTAGACAGATGGAGGAAATGAGTTTTTAAGGCATTGAAAGCCACAAGGTTTTCTCTGCCCCAATCAGAGATGGCAGAAAGATCACAAGACAGGTGTGTCAAAGCCGTCCTACGCGAAACATGGAATGACTATTGAGAGGGACGCTTTGCGAAGCTCGTGAAGAAGTGAAGAGTGGAATCATCGGCATAGGAGTGGATAGGACAGCAAGTGTGACTTAATAGATCAATGATAAATAAAAGGAAAAGAGTAGGTGACAGAAAAGAAACCGGAGAAACACCACTGTTAATAGCTTTAGGAGAAGGACAGTGGCAAGCTACAACCGCAGCTATATATCGGCCGAAAGGAAATTAGAGATGAAGACACAGATAGAAGGATAGAAAACGAAGGAGGGCAGTTTGGAAATTAAAGATTTGTGCCAGACTCTATCAAAAGCTTTTGATATGTCTAGCGCAATAAAAAAAAGTTTCACTGAATTCTTGAAAGGAAGATAACCAAGAGTCAGAGTTATATGCAAGAAAATCGCCAGTAGAGCGCCCTTTCCGGAACCCATACTAACGATCTGAAAGAAGATTGCGAGAAGAGAGGTATTTAAGAATCTTACTATTAAGGATAGATTAATTAAAAAACTTTAGAAAGGCAAGAAATCGAAGCAAATGAACGATAGTTGGAGGGTTGAGAGCGGTTACTCTTCTTTGAGAAAGGCTGAATGAAAGCGAACTTCAAGGCAGGAAGGAAAAGTACCAGATGAAAGACAAAGACGGGAGAGTTTGCCTAGGCAGGGTGACAGCACACGAGGAACACCATCAGGACTGTATGCCTTCTTAGGATTTAGTCCAGATAGGGCAGAAGGGACATCTTTGGAAGAGATTCTAATTTCATACATAATAAAATCAGAGGGAGGAGGAGATGGAGGAACAGCACCGGAATCGTCCAGGGTTGAGTTGGAGGAGAAAGTTTGAGCGAAAAGTTCAGCTTTGTCAGGATAAGATGCGGTTTATCCTGGTTTATCCTTGTCAGGATAAGAGGCGGCAACTGAGCCGTCGGAATGGAAAAGAAGAGGGAAAGAAGAGAAAATAAAGTTGCTGGAGAGGTTCTTGGTTCGCTGCCAGAAAGAGCGAGAAGAATTAGAATTGGATAGGTTTTCGCATTTTTGTCGGATGAAGGAATTTTTGGCGAGTCGAAGAACAGATTTTGCACGATTCAGGACAGAAATATAAGCCGAGTGAGATTCAGGAGTTGGATGGGAACAGTAACTCTGAAAGACTCCACTCTGTTGCGGATAGCATTAGAACAAGTAAAGTTAAACTAAAGTTTTTTGTATTAGTAGCAGGAAGAGAATATGCAATAGGTACGCCTCCATGCCCGAGAGAATCACTTCCGTGATGCACTCAGCACTCTCGGAATGACCCCGGCCACGGAAGCAGTAATAATTCCATGGGAATGGGCACTGCCTAAAGGCCTCTCAATCAGTGACGCCGAAGTGCCAAAGGAGTCTCCTCTTGGGAGGGTCCAAAGGCCAAATTGGAGCGATAGGACAGGAAACAGATACTCGTATAAGAGTGTGGTCGGAGGAACACAACGGAGTAAAAAGCTTGACGGAGTAAGGAGAGGGATGAGAAGCAAGAAATAAATGCAGAGTGCTGGGCCTGTCTCCAGTGTGATCGGGGATACGAGTAGGGTGCTGTACAATCTCCTCTAGTTAATTAGGATAGAAAAGTTTGAAGCTAGTTCACCAGGAATGTAAGTGAAATGAGAGGAAAGCCAAAGGTGGTGGTGAACATTGAAATCTTCTAAACTGGAGATTTCAGCAAAAGAAGATTGGGATAGAATGTACTCCACTTTGGGAGTGAGGTAGTCAAAGAATTTTGGATAGTCAGTAGAATTAGAAGAAAGGTAAACAGCGCAAATGTATTTTGTTTGAGATTGGCATGTAAGCCGTAGCCCAAGGGTCTAGAATTCGAAAGATTCGAGTTCGGGAATACGAGGACAAGTTTGGTCATTGCGTACATATACGCAACATCCACCTTTGGAGTGTAATTGAGTATAGAGAAAGTAGAAGGGTACAGAAAAAGGGTTGACGAAGAGAAGGTGAGGTTTAGAGGAGGAGAGGTGGTGCTCAACAAATTGAAAATGTGAGGAAAGGCCACGAATGTTGCAGAAGTTTATGAAAAGTGAATCAGGCAGAAGCCCAGAACATCTCGAATGGACGGTGACAGATCCAGCCCCGCTACCCGTGTCTGCGTTTCTGGTATCGGCAGCTGGAAAGACAGAAGTGGGGACATTTATGGTGCTCTCCCCAGGGGACTCCGAGGCTCTTGAAGTTGTTGAAGTTGTTGCAAATAGCTTTTGCTATTTATTTTGAAAAGATTATGTAGTGTGTAAGATGCATGTATATGTAAGGAAGAATAGGGAGAGAAGTGTGTGCTTAAGAACATGCTGGACTGCTCAGAGGGTAGATACACGGAAAAAGATCAGATAAGGAGGACAGTGACAAGTGAAACGGAGGTTCCAGTATTCCCTATCTTCTGTCTAATTTTCCTCTCCTCACTTCCCAGAGTACTTTCCTGGTCGAGTGGTTCTGCAATCTCCTCCTCCTCTATATTACTAGCAGAGCACCCGTCCTTCGTGCGGGATAGGCTATATTCCGTCCTACGGTCGGCATAACTTTGGTAGTTCCTGCAGAACTGTTATTATCCTTCGGGTAATACATAGTTACTGTACAGTCCTGGTACTAATATGTGTTGGTATTATAATCCAGAATATTGTTTTGGAAACCTACCTTTTATTCTTGACAAAGAAGAACGAGACGTGAATTTAAAAATTAACCAACTGGTTAGGTTAATTGAATAGCCGGTTAGGTCAACTGAGTGCCCGGTTAGGTTAATTGAATGCCCAGTTAGGTTAATTGAATGCCCAGTTAGGTTAATTGAATGCCCAGTTAGGACAACTGAGTGCTAGGTTAGGTTAATTGAATGCCCAGTTAGGTCAACTGAGTGCTAGGTTAGGTTAATTGAATGCCCAGTTAGGTTAATTGAATGCCCAGTTAGGTCAAGTGAGTGCCCGGTTAGGTTAATTGAATGCTCGGTTTGGTCAACTGTACGCCCCTGACGATTGGTTAGGCTAAGTCGTGATATTTTCGTTAAAACTAACGAAAATATCACGACTTAACTTAACCAATCGTCAAGGGTACAGCTGACCTAATCTAGCATTTAATTAACCTAACAGGGGATTTAAAATTTTAATAGCCTTAGACCTAAGTTACGCGCAGGGTCACGTATAGTTAGCCTGCCAAGTTTGGAGGGGATCCGTCCAGCGGTTGCTGAGAAGGTTCGGGACAGACATCGTCCACTTCGCTCTTATTTATAAGAAGATATATAGTATATATTAATTATTGTTTGACTTTTATTAATTATCAAATCCAAAACTATGGGAGAATCGAATCTGTCTATTTACTTTTGTGCATTATATATACAGGGTGTCCGAGAATTATCTGTACAAGTTTTGGCTGTTATTAAAAGTCAACCATGAAGTGTAGAAATTCCAGTGTTGTCCCATTTTACAGAGAATCTCATTAAGTTTTTTCTGATACCAAGTTTTGACAAGTTTTTTAGAAATTCCAGTGTGTCCGAAAATTATCTGTACAATTTCATCTTTTAATAAAATTCTTGATAACACGTAAAATTCTTAAACAAGATTATTTAGAATCTGTATTTTCAAAAGTTTCTTTTATTAAAGTAACGTTGTTACAAACATTCGATATGTATGTGCACCATCAGCTCAATAGCAGCTGTGATTCTTGCTTTTAAATCATCAATGTCTGTCACCCGCGTACAAAAAAGAAAAAACTTGTCAAAACTTGTTATCAGAAAAAACTTAATGAGTTTCTCTGTAAAATGGGACAACACTGGAATTTCTACACTTCATGGTTGACTTTTAATAACAGCCAAAAATTGTACAGATAATTCTCGGACACCCGGTATATATATAATATATATAATATATATATATATTATATATATAATATATATATATATATATATATAATATATATATATATATATATATATATATATATATGGTGTCCCAGAAGTCTTGGAGGGGTTTTATTTGGCTATAACGTTTTTGTTTGGGGATCAAATAAAAAAAGGTTTGTAACACTTGAAAATATATTTATTGCCTTTTTAATTGCAAATTTAATATCTGGTGAAAATCTTTATTTTCATTGCGTAAATCTAAAATCGCATTAGCGTACGTTATCCAACTCTGATGATCTTGTGGTTTAATTTCTTGAGCAATTTGAATTTCGTACGGGTAAAGATTGATATCCTCTCTTAAAATTCGATGTAAGGAACTTCTTGAAATGTTTAATTTCTGGCTGCGTCGTCGGACTGATGTGGATTTTCATCAACTCTTTCACGGACCATCTCAACCAGAGTTGGACTTCGGCTTGTCCGAGGACGCCCAGTCCGTGATTCATCTCCCTGACCCTTTCCCATACGAAATTTAGCGACGTACCGTCGAATAGCTCGATCAGAAGGAGCAGCACTCGTGTTGAATTTTAATCGAAAAGCTCTTTGAGCGGCAACGATGAAAGAGTTTTGTGTCAAATAAAGTTCCACAATAGCCACTCTTTGTTGCACTGTCCAGGATTCCATTTTCATTAATCGCAGCAAGGATACTTTAATTGAAAAATAAAAATAAATAAATTAATCCAAAAAAAAAATGTTATAACCAAATAAAAACCCCTCCAAGACTTCTGGGACACCCTGTATATAGTAAACTTGCAAAGGTAATACTTTGGCTGGCAAAAGCAAGTACTTAAAGGCTATAAAACATCTCCTAACTATCAAATGAAATCGTTTTTGTTAAGCTTAAGAACGTCATTTTGTCCTGGTTAAATAATTTGTTTAGGAACCCAAAAGAAAGGATACGAATGATGGAGAGGGAGATAAAGTGAAGATAAAGATGGAAAGGAGAGCAAAGATAAGGGAAAGGTCAACAGCAAAGTAGAAGTATTCGCAGAAAATATAGTAATAAAAACTTTCCTCTGATAGAGAAAATAGCTCATATCCTCGGTTTTTCTTGTGAATGATTACCAAATACACTGGTTTTCCTCGATACGCCCCGCCCCTTTCGGCATATATATATATATATATATATGCTTCCGACACATATGTTTCAAGATTATGTAATAAGTAAAATAGGTAAAATAAAAGTGTCACTATTCTTTACAAAGCCCAACTTTGCCAATATACCCATTCAGGGGACGAGCGGTACGCAACATCATTGTCGAGTACACACAGGGTCAGTTTATTAAAGAGGCCTCCGTCCGTGGCACGTCATTACTGGAAGCAACGATATTTCTTATACTGTAGAAGAATTCTAACATTGATAAAATTGATGGAAGATACACTTCAGCAATCATATATCACCCAACATAAATTTATTTTGGTGCCCTTTTTTTCTTTTCCGTCGGTGAGCGGTGTAGAGAGCGCAATAATCTGAAAAATTTTCGTCTACTCGCGAACTATTTCCATATGTATTTGCATTCATTTTTTTCATCTCTTTGATGAATATTGATCAAAGTTGAGAACACCTCTAAGGGTTTGTGTATTTCTTGGGTTGATATTTTTTGCTGAATTCATAATGTAATATGGAACTACATAATGCGATATAAAGCATGAAATTTATTTATAAACTAATGACAATTTCATTGAAAATATACCAGTAACGTTTGCGTCTTTTATTTTGTATAAAACATTAATTCTAAAGCACCACTGTATATATTGATTAAGGGATGGGGGGGGGAAAGTAACTGCGAGGGAAAATCTTCAAGATGTGAGAGAGAGTAGAAAGAAATGTCCATGTAAGAATATTTGGGTCAACATGGTTTGGCGATTTTCTCTCAAATATTTTGAATTGTTTCAAACTCTAAACGGATGAAATTAAGGAAAATGTAACAAAAAAATTCGGAAGGTGGAACGGCGATCGACCTACCCAAATGATTAAAGAATAAACAGTTAACTATAATAGGTATCTGCCGCAATAACAGAAATCCTGCATCGCACTATAACTGCAAGAACAGGAAATAATAATAATGTTCATAGCGTTGTATAGTGACGAGAGGATCTAAAGCTTAATTAATATAGTGTTCGAACCGAACCACGGGTCGCTACATCATTTGAACGCATAGTACTATCATCCATCCAACTACTGAACAAATATAATGTCACTTAACTTCCTTGATCTAACCATGATGTAACCCCAAAACAAAAATATTTGGAAAAAAATCGCTGCATAATATTTCTTGTTCAAATAATAATAATAATAATAATAATAATTCTAAATTATACATATTAACGTAATTGTTTTCATTTTACAGAACAAATAGCATGTAAACATAGGTATTTAATGGCCTCATATAATTGCTTTTATTGCAATAACTACACTTTGTAAGTTGCAGCTGAAAAGGCAATCTATTAAGAAACATTGAACAACTGTGAGCTCGACCCCACGTCGCGAGGCATCAGAAGTCACTGCCTTAAATAAACGAACCTTTCGAACTAAAAGAGAGACTAATCAACCTCGGTACTCTTAACAGTGTTTGACCGTATTTAGGTTTAGTCTTCCGCCTTTATAAAGCATTTAACAATCAAAAACATTTGGACCAACTTATCCCAAATATTCTAAGTACATAAAGAATTCTTCCCATTCTGCCACTTCCGATAGATTCTTGCTCTCAGAGCTGTTTGGCTTGTAAAGGCATCTTTATTGTTTAAGCTTAATCAGTGTACGGGTCGCTTTTATGGACTTCCTGCTTTTTATACTACCCTGTAGTAAATGAAAAAGATGTAAACATTATTTCTTTTGTTTTAATGAAACTGTCATTAGTTTATTAATTCCACATTCTCTTTTCCATTACGTTCGCATATTAATCATTATGAATTCAACAAAAATATTCACGCAAGAAAGATATAAAGCCTTAGCTGTGTTCTTTAATTTCGATCACTGTCTCTGAACAAAAAAAAAATAAATAAAAAAAAAGATTACAAAACTCTTATAATAACCAGCTGGAAGGAAATATATTCTTATAGATACATATTGCTTTTTATAGGATTCCCACTGGGAGTTTTTGCAGGAATACAAATTTCAAAGAATACTGATCAAAGAGATGCCAAATACCGATATATTTCCCAATTAAACAATTTTTTTTCTTAATTTTATGCTCTTTGCAGTATTCACTGACGGAAAAGAGTGAAACTGAATTAAATTTAATTGGAGTAACGCGTGAGTTTCTTGAATCGTATTAAGCATCAATGTTACTATTTTAAAAGGTTTGGCACTTTAACACTTTATGACAACCAGTACTAATTGGTAATGTTTCAAATACACGCATTCATAATTTAACTGCACAAAAGATTCTGTCGTTAAAAAAGTTAAAAAAATTTGTTTTGATATATCGTAATTCTATTTTAGTTTAAAATAACTTGTGAATTACCTTTCTTTGTTATTAAATATCAAAGAGCAAACAAGGTTTTTTCCATCCAGAAGGTTAAATAAAGCATATGCAGTTTTATTTCGCTGATAAAATACATCAAAAACTTCAGATAAAAATTTTAATTGATATTTATTCCTTTCATACATCGACTGTACCAGTATCAATTTTGGAGGGGGGGAACATATATATATATATATATATATATATATATATATATATATATATATACACATATACTGTGTCCCCAAAACGTGGCTACCTTTATCACTGGGCCAACAAAACGACAAATTCCAATGCTAACTGAATGAAACCGAAATCATATCAAACCCTTTATATTGTTCCTTAAAATGAGAGGTACTTTATTTAAATGGGACGAGTAGTATTTTAGCAAATTTATCTTGAACAACAGTTGTTAAAAAATAAAATTCAAAATGTTTTTCCGCAAGAAGCCGCTCCATCTCATCGGTCCCGGCACACCATTGCATACGTGCAAGAACAATGCTCCAATTTCATCGCGCCGGAAGATAGGCCACCAAATAGTCCGAAATTAAATCCAGTTGACTATTTCATTTGGGGATGTTCAGTTGACAGAGTTTACAAACAAAATATTCAAGATGTCAATCAACTTCGGGAGTGTATTTTAACAGCATGAAATGAGCTCGATAAGGACAGCCTTTCTACAGTAGTTCGACAGTGACGCACAAGGCTACAATTGGTCGTTAATAATAATAATGGAGGACTCATTGAACATTTGCTGCGTTAAGGTTTTATTCCATTTATTTTTGTTCACTGTAAACTTCTTTAATATTCAGCTAAGTCCTTAATTACCCTCCTCATCAAATGGGCTACGTCGTAGGCAATGTCGTAACACCGCTTCCCGTTGATCAACGAAGTTAAGCGACATTGGGTCTGGGTAGTAGTTGAATGGGAGACCGTCGTCCGTGTCCAGATTACGTAGCCACCCGTGGTTCGGATCCCACGTAAAGCTGTAGTCCCCTCCGTCATATGACCTTAGATGTTGCGAAGGAGGTTAAACAATCCCAATCATTATTATTATTATCCTCGTCAACTTTATTTTTTAAATCTATTGTTCAAGTTCTATTTGTAAAAAGACTACTCATCCGATTTAAATAAACTACCTCACAGTTTAAGGGCAATATAAAAGGCTTAATATGATTTGTGTTTCATTTACTTATGTGATTTTGTTGGCCCGGTGAGAAAAGTGGCCCCTTTTGGAAGGACAGTATATATATATTGAGTGGTTGATTGATTGATTATGTTTAATCCCTACGGCGTCGCAACATGGAGGTCACTGATACCGAACATGAGAACCTTGCCTGTCAAAAACCTGAGCCTATTAGTCATTCAAGATGGTTGACACTTGCCAGCAGGGTTTGTAAATATTATGTTGCAACACTCAAACCAACAAAGAATCTTCATAAACTAACACAATTCATTGTTACACATTATCCGGTTTGGTTTGGTTTGCTATTAAATGTAGACCATACTGTATAGATGGACCAAACCATGTGTACTTTGCTATTAAATTGGTTAAACATTTGCCAACTGAGTCTGCAGCAGTTTTTAAGTTAACCCTTTCATGCCGTATGGGCGCAAATGAGACCATCAAATTTTATGAGATTTTAGTCATTCTGGAGATATAACACAAGTGTTTTTTGTGGCATGAAAAGTAAAAGAAAATCAGGTATGAAAGGGATATGCAGAAAAGAAAAACCTAGAAAGCTGTGCAGGAAATTCTCGATCTGAGAAACGAGCCAAGTGAAAACGTTAAAGCGAGAGACTTCAAGGTCCCTAAAATCAATTATGATGCAGATGACTGGGATCATATAATAATCAGTTGGGATCAGAGGCGTACCGAATGGAAGGGCGACAGCGGCGATCGCCCCCCCCCCTTGAGCTAATAAATTATTATTTTGATTATTTTTACGTATTTAATTTACATATTCAATTAAATATTTTACATATTTAATTTCATGCGCCAATCGAAAACTTTGTAGAGTACTGTTTGCAGGTGTCACAGGACTAAAGATAATGGACCTTTATAAATTTTCCAAAAGATAAAATGTCCAAACTGACAGTGGTTCTACAGAGCATGATGATCAAAGTACTGTTAATCCCAATAAAATTGCTAGGTTACAACAGGATGAGAATGAAAGTGAAAAAATTTCGGCGCCTTCGGCGCTAGCTCTTGTCTTCCCTCCTACTAAAAATCTAAAATGGTTTAGGATGCCCTGAGAATAATTTTCTTTTATAAAGGTAACAGTCCAAGGGAATGCTTAATCTCGAAATTAGCACTTTTTTATTCTTATGTTAATACAAATCTGAACATTCTAATTGCGGTTTGCATTGAATATTATGTTATTAATCAGATTTTTATCATAATTTTTATATTTTTAATATAATTTTTATGTTTTTATTCATAATGTGTCTTAGCAGTAGTTAGTTAATCGTCTCTAACTGAACGATAAGCTCATCATGAACGTACATAAAAATTATTTATCTCTATTTCAATTATACTTCTACGATTAGTTCCAAGTTCGACCCCCTCCCCCTTGGCAAATTTCTGGGTACGCCCCTGGTTGGGATAACATCAAACTAACTGAACCACCTCTCACAAAGAAGCTAACTAATAACGCAACTGCAGCCATTAAAGAAAACGCATTTATAGTGCCAAACTATCCAGACCATACCCAGAGTGTAGAGCGCTGCATTAAACTTGTTACAGAAACATCCACGTCTGATTTAAGTTTGGTGTTAGAGATGGATTTAGCAGAACCAGAATTAGATCTCACAGTTTAATGCCAAATATAAAGACCAAGAAGGATTTTCTTTACGGGTTCTTCGCCTAAGTATTGTCTAATCCTATGTATAAGGTTCTGTATTCAATGTAAACAATAAATATGTGCAAGTTTATTGATCATTTTACTCGCAATTTATATTATCATTTTCAATTTTTAGTGCAAATTTGTAACACTAATTTCTATAATAAAATAAGTATTGTCTAATTTTATATGATGTTTTGTATATTATTTAAACGATAAAAATGAGAAACATTTATTCAGCATTTTATTTTCAATTTATCTTTTTATATTTTTAGCGCTAATATGTGGCACTAATTCCCGGACAGCCAAAATTTTTAATATAGGCTTCGAACCCTCCCCCCTCTCCCCCCCAAAAAGTAAAATTGCGCTCAAAGTTTTTTATTTTAATAAGGGTTATCCTTATAACATTTTGTTGTGAAATGCTTGGTTTCAATTCTAGACGTGTTATGCCCAGTTAGTGACAAACATTTTGTATTGTGGCAAAAATGGGGCGGTTTGAGTCATATCAGATTTATTTTGTTCCTAGCCAAAACTACAATAAAATTTCAGTGTGACTAAACGAAATAATTCTTTTTATCAAGTATCACTCCGCACTAACATATATATATATATATATATATATATATATATATATATAAAGAGGCGTGTTGCGGGAAATCAGTGCATTTGGTAAACCAATCATAAAAAGCGAAAACGTCATATAAAGATTTTTCTACCAAAGACAAATTTTTGCTTTGAAATATAATACCACTCTACCGAACTTTTTTGCGCAAATCTTTAATAAATATGAAAGCATAAAGAAAGCAGATGCATCTTGTATTGGTGATCTGACTGTATAACAGACAAATAAGACTATTTTCTCTGTATCTATTTTACAAATTATAAATCTCAGTATATCTTAAATTAAGTTTCGTTCATACCTTCATAATATAACTGGGAATAAAAATTACTAAAGTACTTATAGAGTTTATGTATTTATTTAAACAACTATCTATATGCCTGTACTGTGTGTATATATATATATATATATATATATATATATATATATATATATATATATATATATATATATAATATATATATATATATATATATATATATAATATAAATATATATAATGCTATACATTTAAAACATCTAGAAAAACTGCGCAAGGCACTATACAGTGTGTATATACACATATATATGCGAGCGATCCTATAAATTCTAGGTAATAAAACGATATAAAACGCATCTGACCTTCAAACACGTTCTTTCAAAAGATTTGCGGGATTAAGTTAATAGTATTTAACAATCTCAAACTGCCCTAATTCAACCACGATTTGGGAAAACTTCACCGTTTCGGAGGAAGAAATTTAACTTTACGATTGTAAATGCAAAGACAGATTCTGACTTACGTTTCATTCACCATTTTATAAAAATAAAATTTAGAATCAAAGTCCAAATTCCCATCGTATAATATAATATATATATATATATATATATATATATATATATATATATATATATAAGTGGAAATTCCTCCTACATTTCGTCGGTGATCATTGAAATGACATTACCTTCTACATGTTACATTTTTTGTTTTTCAAAATTTTAATCACTTACGCTTGCATTAAGGTAGATAGGGTTCCCATTAAAAAGTTTAGAGAATGCGCTCTTTTATCGTAGACAACGATTATTTTTTCGAATTTCACTCGCGTTACGATTTTAATTAAAAAACTCGAAATCAAATTATTACTACTTCGTGCTACCTCAGGATTTTACACACCCGGATTTTTGTTTTGTTTCAGTTTATTTTATTTTAGGTTAGATTAGGTTGGTACCTAACCTAACCTAACCTAAATTGAACCCCGAAAAACATCAACAAATTAGTAGCTATTTTGCGTGTAGGAGAAAAATAATATAAAAGATAGCACCGAATAGGAGAGAGAGAGAGAGAGAGAGAGGAAGAGAGAGAGAGAGAGAGAGCAGCTGACAAAAGTTTCGTCCCTCCGAATATTATAAAAATATAGATCTCATTTCCTTACCGATTTTACAATGTGCTCAGTTCCCATGGCAACTGAAAACTTTTCTCTCTCTCGTTTTCCTTTTCTTTTGCGATAAGGTGGTTAATCTGGAATTTGTGTATGATGTATAAAGAAAGTACTAGAACCAACTTCAAATCTAGCATTCAATAACATGAGGTCCTTTAGCTGTAATAATTTAAAAAAATCTATAATCTACTCTTGTAATGTATGAATTTAATTAAAATAACACTAAAATTTACGTAGATGGTATGAATTTGTAGAATGAAAGTAATTTAAGCAACGTTCATGAATATTTATTTAAAAGTAAACGGTTTGCATCTATTTCTCAATATATGAAAGGATGTGGACAATAATATCCTCCTCTATCAAGTGCCAACCTCACCCGTGCCTCCCTCCGCTCATTGCGCTGAAGGGCGTATACGATGATACGACGAACTACATTGCGAAGACCTTGTTCAAAACTATCAGCATAAACGATCCGTGTATTATCCCTAACGTACCTGTTCTTAAGCAGTACGGGGGTGTTACTCACGTTGTGTAACAGTTTGATGATACACCCCCGTCTGAAGGATGAGTTGTTGTTCATGCTTCTGTGTGGGACATAGAAAGAAAACTGTAAAAACTGTAAAAATTAAATAGCTACACCCTAATACTGGATATGGAGAAGATCCCTAGACACTGGGGAAATACCGAGCATCTTAAAAAGAACGAACATTGTCCCTATATATAAAGGAAGGGATAGATCTCAAGCAAAGGTCTATAGACCAGCAGGGACGTAGCCAGGAATGTCCCAAGGGGGGGCGAACTTAAGCTACGTTCGTCAGGTTCCGTGGTGAATCGGGCGAGCCAATACAGTTAGGGGGTGTGGGGGAGAGCTGGAAGCTCCCCCAGCGGGGTCCGGGGCGGAGCCCCGTATGCCAGCGCATTTTAAGCTTATTTTGTGTAAAAACTGTTTGAAAATGTCAGTGTAACTGCCATTTTTGAACAGCCACTATACAGCCATCCACATGAAATATGTACCCTTTCCAACAAAAGTTTGGATAGGACAGTCACATTGGTGCAATCTAAGCTATATTATGATGTAATTACTTGTATTTTCTGAAATTTGAAATCAGGTATTGATTCTGTAGTTTTCATATTTAACAAAGAAAGTAACTATTTTATTCACACATTCATTGATTTCATGCATACAATTATTTAGTGTATACACGTTTAACAGTATAACATATCTATGAATAACGAAATCATCAGAAGAGATCCAAATGAAACTCTCACGTATAAGGCAAGTGAAACGGATGCAAAAACATCTAAATCAGTTGAGACAGAGGAAAAGCACATCTGTTTAACATATATAAAATTTTAAAGAGGATAATCGTATGGAAAAATAATTTTGGGGCTACTTGACAAAAAAATATGTACTTCATCAAATACGCAATTACTTTACTAGATCAAAATCGAATACTTTAGTAAATATACAATTTACATATAGGTATACCACAAAATCGCATTACCGCGGACCGTCCGTTTTATTCCAGTAACAAATTGAGTCGTCTCGCCTTTTTTCTCCCAAATCTAGCCAATATTTCGGACGCATCATCTAGAGTTACCGTGTCTCTCCATGGCGACACTCCAAGGGGGGTGCCACCGTCTCCGTCGCCGCCACCTTGGCTACGTCCCTGTAGACCAGTGTCATTGACGTCCCACCTCACCAAAATATTTGAAAGAATAGTCAGAGAGAAAATCTATGACTTCTTGGAGACACTGGAAAGATTCCACGAAAATCATCACGGATTCCGATCAGGAAGATCATGCCTATCACAACTTATAGAGCACTATAACAATATCCTAGATGCACTTGAAGGCAATAAAAACTATGTCATATACACGGATTTGGCTGAAGCTTTCGACAAATGCGATCATGGTATAATAGCACATAAAATGAAACATTATGGGAATAACAGGCAAAGTGGAAAAATGGATCTACAACTTCCTTAGAGAACGACTACAGGTCGTCAGAATTCAAGGTGTATCATCGTCAGAATCAGAAGTACGCAGCTCCGTACCACAAGGTACAGTACTGGCTCCACTCCTGTTCATTATCATGCTAACAGACATAGACAGTGGAGTAAACAGTAATAGTATAGTAACATCCTTTGCGGACGATACAAAGATCAGCAGAAAAATCAGCGATGCAAATAAAGTGGAGGCCTTGCAGAGGTACACGAACAAAATATACAAATGGTCAGAAGACAACACGACTTTTAACACCGAGAAATTTCAGCTCTTGAGATATGGTAGAAATGAGGAACTTAGACTACATATCATGTTCCAGAGAGATAGGAAATTCAGAGAAGCACAAAAGCGGCCGACCTAGGTGTAATAATAACCGATGATGCCAAATTTGAGACACAAAATCAGATAGCAATAAACAAAGCAAAAAGAGTCGCGGGACAGGTACTAAGAACGTTCAAAAGGAGGGACAAGACAGTAATGATTCCACTGCTGAGAACACTGATTACACCAAAACTTGAATCCTGCTCAGTTTTGACGTCCCCATATAAAAAGGAAGAAATTAATAAACTAGAAGAAACGCCGAGACATTTCACAGCCAAGTTTGATGGCTGCAAAGAACTCAACTACTGGGAAAGACTACGTAAACTAAATCTGTACTCCCTGGAAAGAAGAAGAGAGAGGTACACCATAATATATATATATATATATATATATATATATATATATATATATATATATATATATATATATATGGAAAATGATCGAGAAACTGGTACCAAACCTCAAACTAAACCCAATTACCATCCAAACAACGCTGGAAAATAGGAAAGGCAGAATGTGTAGTGTTCCCAAATAAAGGCCCGACAAGGGACCTCCTCAACACTGAAGGAAAATAGCTTGGTTGTCAGGGGGCCAAGACTTTTTAACCAGCTTCCAAAGGACCTCAGAAACGTTACAGGGGTCAAAGTTGAAGTCTTCAGGAGAAGACTAGATGCCTGGCTCAGGACGGTACCAGAGGAGCCGGGTGTACCTGGCTATGTGCGGTGGAGAACGCAAGAGAGCAACTTGCTCCTCCACCAAGCCAGGCCGAGAGGCGGGACCACCAGCTTGACCTTCGTGTGAAGAGAGACCAACACACCGAACCTGAACAAGGTTAATGAAGTATATATATATATATATATATATATATATATATATATATATATGGTTCCTGATTTCACGGAGGTGAGGCTTAAATATATATATATATATATGAGCTCGGGGTTCGATATTCAATAGAGATCAATTAAGATGGAAAACTTAAGCACTAATGTAATAACGAAATATATATTGCGTGAAGTGATGTTCGTTAAACATTTAATTTTAAAGAATTCTACTATAGCAGTCATTGCCCCGTTTCTCTTGAAACTGAAGTGAAAAAGAGAAATGAGCACGCTGTAAACATAATTTGTTCCTGTAATTGACACTCCTTGTAAATATCTGTACGTAGTTTTTGCAGGAAATGAATCAAAATAAATTTTTTATATTTATTGGGAAAGAAATATCTTAGCATGCCGGATTGTGCGGTGTCATTTATTAGGGTAATCGAGATGTGAGAGTAGGTTGTTTACACAGGCAAGAGAGGTTGCCCCCATACGCTTGCCTTAAACAATGTTTATTTCGTAAATAAAGAAAATTGTTTGTATTCCTGAAAGTTTTCCCGAGAGGTTTTCTGCTTTTTTCCTTCTTTCATCCTCTTTTACCCTCACTGGCACTGGCATCATTCACCCCTATCACTTTTAGCGCCCATACATAGCAAATGTAAAGATTTAACATTTGTTTTTTATAACCCAACATTTCTATCCAGGATTAATTAGGATTGGCACTAGACAGTAAATATTAAAAGATTTACAAAATGCACACACACACACACACACACACACACACACACACACACATATATATATATATATATATATATATATAATATATATATAATATATATATATATATATATATATACTGTATATGATGAATAAAACCACGAAGGGAAAAGAAACACAAAGTGGTGCTCAAGCGCTTTCGTCTAATGACATTCTCAGGAACACAGTGTATATATATATATATATATATACATATATATATATATATACTGTATATGATGAATAAAACCACGAAGGGAAAAGAAACACAAAGTGGTGCTCAAGCGCTTTCGTCTAATGACATTCTCAGGAACACAGTGTTCCTGAGGATGTCATTAGACGAAAGCGCTTGAGCACCACTTCGTGTTTCTTTTCCCTTCGTGGTTTTATTCATCATAAATATTTTTCACGTGCAACTTTCGTGAAATAATTTTCATATATATATATATACACACACACACACACCCGTCCACCTGTCAGATGTTCCGCGCGTCAGTCTCCTTCCGTACGTAGATCAGGCTAGTATATATGTATGTCGATAGATAAACAGATAGATGGAGTGTGTGTGTGTGTGTGTGTGTGTGTGTGTGTGTGAAAATTTTTTAAAGTGTACATCATGAGTAATTGTTCTCTTTTTCTAAGCAATTTACATTTGTTTTAAATTTAGAAGTCATTCATTGAACCGTTTTCAGACTTAAAAATGAACATACATAAACCTTTATTCTTTCAGATTCAGTTATTCATTTCATATTTCAGTAGAAATCAGTCCACATATAACATCCAACAACATCTACTAACATTCAGTCTTTAAAAGTATGTCCACCTCCTCGGGACTTAGGATCCCCTCCCCACCCCCTGAGTCGGGAAGTCCCAGCATTAAGCCCCGCTGAGGAATATATCCTTTTGATCTATACCCATTTGGTCGACAAGACATTCTATCGACACTCTAATGAACTAAATTTAACCTAACCTGATGAACTAAGTTCACCTGACCTAACCTAATGAACTAGCTTAACTTAACCTAACTTAACGAAACCAAAGCTAACCTAACCTAACTTAATGTAACCCAAAGTAACTTTTCGATTAAATGTCACATCGAGAGATAACATTAACCCGGTACCCTTTCGGATTCTTGCACGTTGTTTTTGAGCTTTTGAGGTAGTAGGGGCCGTTGTTACCCAGTAAAATTATTGTTTCGCTAATATATATATATATATATATATATATATATATATATATATATGAAACTTCTGCTATTGCGCTAGACATATCGAAGGCTTTTGATAGTCTGGCACAAATCTTTAATTTCCAAACTACACTCCTTCAGTTTCTATCCTTCTTCTATCTGTGCCTTCCTCTCAAATTTCCTTTCTGGCCGATCTATAGGTGCGGTTGTAGATGGCCACTGTTCTTCTCCTAAAGCTATTAACAGTGGTGTTCCTCAGGGTTCTGTCCTGTTTCCCACTCTTTTCCTTTTATTTATCAATGATCTATTAAGTCGCACTTCCTGTCCTAACCACTCTTATGCCGATGATTCCTCTCCACTTCTCCAACAGCTTCGAAAAAGGTCCCTCTCAACAGTCACTCCATGCTTCGCGTGGGACGGTTGTGGGACACCTGACCTCTGATCTTTCTACCATCTCTGAATGGGGCAAAGAAAACCTTGTGGCTTTCATTGCCTCAAAAATTCATTTCCTCCATCTGTCTACTCGTCACAATCTTCCACACGACTATCCTTTTACCTTCAACAATACACAATTCAATCCTTCCTCTTCTCTTAACATTCTTGGCATGTCCTTTTCTCGTGGTTTTTCCTGGAAAGATCACGTATACTCTCTTTCTAAAACAACTTCTACGAGGTTATGTGTGCTGTAGGGGTTCTGCAGTTTCTTCAGCCCATCTCAGTTGCTGTCTCTGTACGTGTGTGTTGTCCGCCACTGTATGAAGTACGCTTCTCATGCGTGGGGTGGCTCAACCCACACAGCTCTTTGATCGGGTGGAATCCAAGGCTTTTCGTCTCATCAATTCCCCGCCTCTTACTGTCTACAATCCCTCTCTCTTCGCCGCAATATTGCTTCACTCTCTCTTTACTATCGCTATTATAACAGACACTGCTCTTTCGAACTCTCTAACTGCATGTCTCCTCCTTTAAGGAAAACACGCAGCACCAGACTTTCAACACATTCTCACCCCTTTTCTGTCCGACTTTCTAACGCAAGGGTTAATCGGTATTTTTAATCTTTCATCTACTCAACCCCCCCTCTTCTTCTATAGGGGGGGGGGAGCTCTTTTACGAGCATTGCCCTTGGCCCTTGCTTCTTCCATTAAAAAATATATATATGTACATATTATAACCAGAAATGAAAATGAAAATCTCTGAGAAAATCTTGTAATATTTAAAAGCGCTCAGAATCAGTTTTTTTTCCTCACAGGCGGGCTGTATTACATTTAATAAAGCTCAACTGAAAATTGTGAATTATTTCCCATATATATTGGTTTGTTTTGAGTTTTAAACAAATGTTCATAGTCGATCTGTGTTTGACAATTCCGTAGAATTCCACCTCATTTGGAGAATTTTTATGGTATCCATTCATCTACTACCCAAAGAAATGTAAAAGGGCTTTAACCACTACACTACCGAGCGCATTTTTTATATACAGTATATCTGCTAACTTGGTAAAAGTTCCGTTCGTCGGGGTCTTTTCACATCAGGGGCATAATGTGCTATGTGCTTAAATTCCTCATTTCTTCCTATGAGTAAGAAATCTTATACAAGCTATACAATCTTATAAAAGCTATTTACATTTCCTTTCCACATTTAATTGCTGTTTACAGTAGTGCCACTTAGAAATTGATACTAAAAACATATGGAGAGGACGTAAACAAGACCGGTACGCATGCGCAACAAAAAAAAAACAGCCTCAGAGAAATTCTGAGATTTTTTTTTTTTTTAGATATTTTTCAAAGAACTTTTTCAATATCTTTTTTTTTAACGTCTTAATGAAAGATGACAAGAACGAATTCAACACTTGTGAAAAAGCTTCTTGACCGTGGGACGCATATTAAATATGTTTATCATCTTCATTTAATTCATAGTCTTCATTAAGAATGATCTCAGACTCGGAGTTTTATTCACTCTTAATTAATGAAATCTCAGCCATGTTGAGGGCTCAGTTCATTAATTCTTGCCTAAAGTCATATTTATATATATTTATGTCCATATCTCTCTCTCTATTTATATGCATTCCTCTCTCCTATTTACCTATCTATCTATCTATTTATCTCTCTCTCTCTCTCATATATATATATATATATATATATATACACATTTTAACTGCAAACACGCAGTATAATTAACGTAAAGAACGACGCTTGTATAGGAGAATATACCGCGCAAGATGAGGAGGGAGAACGAAACAAATGAAAAAATGAGGTAACCACCCGGGAATCGAACCCGGGATCTTCCGATTGCCGGTTAGATATGATAACCATTACACCATGGGCCTCACTAGATCAAATGCCGTAATTCTCCTACATACGCGCAGAAATCTTTATCTATCTATCTATCTATCTATCTTTCTGTGTGTATAATATAATGGAAGTATTTTCGCCTAATTTTATAATTTAAATGTTAATTTTGTTTCCATTATTTGGTTTGAAAAATTCTGAAATAAATTAATTTGTGCTCAACGACTTAAATTCAATTTATATTCGAAACTCTCTCTCTCTTTTTAGGGAGGAAGTCCCTACGATTTTTCAATATTAATTCAATACTTATTTATCTAGTTTCGAACTGGTTTCAATCTTGATGAATAAAAAAATATATATACAGGGTGATTACAAAAGAAATATACAATTTCAAAAATTTATTGCGATCAAACTATTTTTGATACAAAAATAATAATAATAAAATGAATGGAAACAGTAACTCGCAAATTTTTTTTTAGTTTAAATAGGATTAGTTTAAATAGTTTAGTTTAAATAGGATTAAATAGGATTCAATAGGATTCAATAGGATTTCCGTGGGTAACTCGGAAAAGCAACTGGGACCGCGATATCTTACGAATAGTGTGGGAAGAGTTTGAATATCGTTTGGACATTGCCAAGGGTTGTCCACGGAAATCATATTGAACATCTATAAACTAAAAAAACAATTTGTGAGTTACTGTTTCCATTCACATTTTTATTATTTTTATATCAGAAATAGTTTGATCACAATAAATTTTTGAAAATGTATACTTCTTTTGTAATCACCCTGTATATATATATATATATGTGTGAGTGTGTGTGTGTGTTCATAAAGTCTCGATCTATTGTAGTTTATTTTCCTTTACGCAACATTTATCATAGACAGTTACATTGTGTATATTTAGTGTATCGCTGCTGATGGTGTAATCTTCTTGTGTTCCAGCTGTGCCCAACCAGTACATAACAAGAGTGAAAAGGCTGACATTCCTCAGAGAATTGGGGTCGTTATCATTTGTCTCCGTGGAGTGTCCTCCGAGGACGTGAGAGAGAGATTTGTACAGAAATTTAGAAAATGTCGGGGAACAGACGCCAACAGCTGTTAACTAATGAATAAATTCGGCAGAACTGAATCTGAGGATTATCCGGACATGCTACACCAGTTTTGGGGGATATAACTTGTATATGATGGCGCCTGGAGAGACTGTCTTTTCAAAAGGGTGGCGCTACACTTTATTTGGCGATCGTTGTACAGCCGGTTCAAAAAGCTCTGCCTTAAAACTCCAATTTTCTGACCGATATTCAGGACCGAGTTTCAGGACATCACTTTTTTAACAAACCGTTCATGACTACCTGAACGAACGCTTTTCAGCGATCGATGGATAGGCAGAGGTGAAAACCGGTCATGGTCGTCAAATCGTCGGATCTCATACCGCTTGACTATTTTATTTTAGGGAGAGTGCATTGGGGAAAAAGAGGTGTATTCATCAGCTCAAAGATGTACAGTTTGGGGAAAAAAGATCGCCTAGATCTTGTTTGTGAAATTTTATTATTTAGCAAAAGAATAATAAATAAAAATAGGAATAAGAGTAAGAAATTTAAAGAAAAACAGAATATTAGCAATTAGTAATTTTTTGTTGTTTCAGGAATTCATTTTCTAGTCGAACTTTTTTCCGGAACTGTGGAGGATCTGCGAAATTGCTTCAATATCATGGTTGAGTGTATAACACCGGTGATACCGCAAAAAGTATTCAGGAATCAGGACTACTGCACACCGACAGGATCAGTACCACAGCTGGGAGGTCGGGGAGTAGACGCGTTAAAATGAACTAATGATACTATAGTTAACAAATAATATTTTGGGATCAGTGAATCAGTGCTTGGTCACACTCAGTAAATTAAAAAAATCAACGTTGTCATATATGTAATACACATCTCTCTCTCTCTCTCTCTCTCTCTCTATATATATATATATATATATATATATGTATATATTGCCAGTGATGTGTTCTGCCGGAAACGAATTCCAATCAAAGCAATGAAGACCGAAATGCATTTGTAAGAGTACCTCTAATATTATTTCTGTATTAAATTTGTAATTTTCTATATTTTTTCTATATTTGACTTCAATTTATTTGTTATGAAATATTGTTTTCTTAAGTTTTAGTTCGTGATACTGTCTACGTATAGATTTCGATGAAGATTAGGCCGTGCACTGGTGTGGAATGTTCATTTTTTCTTCTCAATTAATTATTCCAATTACCGCTGTAGTTTGGGTCTTCATTTTATATACCGGTATATATATATATATAATATATATATATATATATATATATATATATATATATATATATATATATACATATATATTATATATATATATATATATACACACACAGTCCCCTGCAACATTTTTGTTATATGATATATTATACAATACCATATTTAGGATTTCGTGGCCCTGGGATATAAGTAAGCCTACCGAGGGGATCCTACATCACGCAACTATTCCTCAAAATTCCTCACTAAACTTTGTCTTCAGGAAACCCTGATAGATAGATAGATAGATAGATAGATATATGATGCACCTCGGTGGTGTAGTGGTTAGCGTCACTGACTACGAATCCATAGCCCCCAGGATCGAGACCAGGTGAAGGCAAGCGGCACGCAGCAAAACCCAGCTGTTCATCCTTCCACACAATAAAAGAAAGTGGTTGGTAGATAAATGGGAACCTGCGTAGCCTAGTGGTTAAGACGCTGGGCTGCTGGTGGGGCGTGGTTCGATTGCACGTTAAACTGTAGGTCTAAAGTGGAGTGAAAAGTTTGACCTTCCTTCGTCAGAATAAACAATTCTGGCAGAAGCAAAACCAAACCAAAGGTGTGTGTGTGTGTGTGTGTGTGTGTGTAAAGGATATTTAATTTTCAAGAATAAAGATTGTAAGTGTATCATGGGATTCCTTCAGTCGATAATTAGAACACGTTTAAATAAGAAGAAAGATAACGGTAAGGATTATGGTCCATAAACGCTCCTATAAGGTAAGTAACTTCATCTGAACAACGGAAGAACGACAAAAGAAAAGACTATTTTTTCCTACTGTATCCATTTATTTATTTAGTTTTCATTTTGTCGTTATAGTAAAGTAACTTTTATCGTCGTCGAGGACCACTTAAAACCTTTCTCGTTCTCGTGCAAACGCAATATAAAGTTTATGTAAATGATTTACATAATTTTTACAAATTGTTTCGTGGTTCTATACGAGATGTTAAACAAGACTTATTTGCTTATTTCATTGTTTTTATTTAGTGTTTACGTAAATGTGCTTGTGAAGTACGTACATTACAAACATAGACAGGACGCAGGAATTTTCCAGAAACATTGGTGACCGGGAGAATTATGTACAGTCTCGGAAAAAAGTTTGCCTAGAAACATGAAATTTCTAGAAAGCATACAAAATTACGAATTCGTAAGGGGACTAGGTTTTTGTTTATGAACATTTATTAGTCACCAAAAAGAGAAAAAAAGAAAAAGAAAAATAATGATTGTTATCAATTAGTAATTTTTTGTGAATTTTAGAGGTTTTATTTTTTTCGGCGAACTTTCTCCTAAACTGGATGCAAATGTGTTCTGAAGAGCATTTCGGAACCATAAACCTTTAATTGTGAGTATTTTAGGAGAGGCCCTCGTCATAGGTAAGATAACCAAGTCTGGTCTTAGTATTCATTAAAATAAATATCATTATTAATACTAAATACATTTGCATAAAATATCTTCTGTTAAAAACAACAATATATATATATATATATATATATATATATATAATATATATATATATATATAATAAAGAGATCTACGTTTTATGGAGGTTTTTTAATGCCTATACAATAATTAGCAAAATTTTAAAGAGTGTATAGGTTTTAACACTAAGTGACTGAGGGTGGAAAGTGGGTTTCTGGAAATACCTCATTTGCATTTAAAAACGCACCGTTCAGTGGGTTTTATTTATCATATACAGTATAAGAAAAAACTTCAGAGTGGTGAGAACAAGGATGATTTATTTCTCGCATGTCAGACAAGAACACTTATTTTTTCAAAGCAATATGTACTGTATATATATATATATATATATGGGATTAAACCTAAAAAACCTCAGGGGACCATTCTATGATACACACAGACCATGCATGGAACAAGGAACTCTTCTGGGAAAATTAAATCCACTATAGTCCGACTAAGTAATGGTAAATGACAAACACTAAGTGACTGAGGGTGGAAAGTAGGTTTCTGGAAATACCTCATTTGCATTTAAAAACGCACCGTTCAGTGGGTTTTATTTATCATATACAGTATAAGAAAAAACTTCAGAGTGGTGAGAACAAGGATGATTTATTTCTCGCATGTCAGACAAGAACACTTATTTTTTCAAAGCAATATGTACTGTATATATATATATAATATATATGGGATTGAACCTAAAAAACCTCAGGGGACCATTCTATGATACACACAGACCATGCATGGAACAAGGAACTCTTCTGGGAAAATTAAATCCACTATAGTCCGACTAAGTAATGGTAAATGACAAACACTATAATTTTTTCTTTTTCATGATGTTAGCCCGACGTGGGCGACGGGTCACTCGCAAAGAGGCCCCAAAAATATAGCTTCCCTCACCAGCTATCTGCTATCCTGTCCCAAAGCTGGATCCTAACTGCTTTGTAGATAGCTGGAGGAAAGTTATATTTTTGGGGCCTCTTTGCGAGTGATCCGTTGCCCACGTCGGGCTAACATTACGAAAAGGAAAAAACTGTAGTGTTTGTCATTTACCATTACTTATTCGGACTATAGTGGATTTAATTTTCCCAGAAGAGTTCCTTATTCCATGCACGGTCTGTGTGTATCAACTTATATATATATATATATATATATATATATATATATATATATATATATATATAATATTTTGTAATGGTAATAGGCACTAATTTAAATAGGCTCCTAATTTATAAGTTAAGTAATTAAGTTGTCGAGGAATTTAATAGTATTTGGGATCACTATAAAAGTAGATTAAAAAGAAAAAATAAACGTTTTTTTATTTTAATTAAACAAAACAAATAAATGTCAGTGAATAACAATTATTGGGATGTGCAAATACTGCATTTGTTTGAGTGTTAGGAATTGAAGATTAATTATATGGAGGACAAATGCACAACGAATAAAAAGATAATTAGGTGTAATGACCAGGATTATAAAATATGATACATAATAAATCGCTAATACATGTGCTTTATATTAAAGTTACACAAAATATATGTTGATACGCGGCACTCTGAGAAAGTACCTTAGAGTGCCTATCGTTTAGGCTGTATAGTGAGAGAAACTAATACGATACTGTAAGAACAATGTATGCTAAGTGAGTTAGGCCTATGAAGAGAACTATAACTATATTTATGTATGCAAGACTGTAAAGCGAAGAGCCTACAAAGTATTGTAGGGTCGCTGTAGGCCTATACAAAGAATTAGAAACAATGAGTCTAGATATGTACTGTAGGCCTATGCCAGAGAACTGTTTTTTGCACCGAGCCTGAAGATGGACTTAACTAAAGTAGGTGCAGTACAAGTGAAGGCTTATTAACAAGAAAACCGTTAGCACTTCCTAAGTTCCTTACGATCTAGTAGAGGCTGACCTCTAGGGTCAAGCTTCGGCGAAAACTCAAAGACGTCGTTTGATTATAACTGACGCAAGTGTAAGAGGAACCTTCTTAAGCATTCTTGGGCACTTGTAAATCTTGTACTAGTAGACAAAAATACCCAAACTTCATGCCTTTTACTATAAACTAACGCAGCTGTCTTCAGAAAATATCTGACTTGTAGAAATGTCCAGATAAATTCCAGACGCCAGACATTCACATTTCAATTAATACCGACGTTTCGGGATGTACTTATTCCATCTTCAGAGCTAAAACAATAAAATACTAATTTAAATACAAAATAATTTGGATTAATGACCAATTTAATCCTAAAACAAGAAGATAAAATTAATAGGTATCTTAGAAAACTTAAATCTAATAATGTAATCTCGGACAGTTTTCTTCAAAATTATTTGTTTCTGGATCCATAGACTACTCCACAGAGTGGCGTTGTCTATGCTGGACCTAACCCAGGTATTATGTATGGACTTTCTAAAATTCACAAACCTAATCGTCCGCTTAGACCAATTTTATTGGCAATAGGAACTTTTAGTTATATTTTAGCGAAATTCCTGGGTCCCATATTATCATCTATAACTTATATTGTATATACAACACGAGATTATTTTTCTTTTGTTAGAGAAATTACCACGTTAAACACTAATTCGTACACAATGGCTAGCTTTGATGTAAAGTCTTCATTTACAAATGTACCTGTTGGCCCGTACGGTTGCCAGATTTTGTCCCGCAGAATGGGGACAAAATTTTTTCTGAGGTTTTTTTTAAGACCAAATTTTTTTTTTCAAATTGAAACTAGATTTCTTCAACGGTTACAACAAACAAAATTAGAATTTTTTTTATTAAAACAATGCTTAATAATGCTTGATTTTTTTATCAAATGCGGGACGTCTGGCAACCCTACTGTTGGGGAAACTATTGATATATGTATTGATAACCTTTTTAGTAATACCGATACAGTTCAGGGTTTTAGTAGAGGTCAACTGAAAGAACTTCCAAGATTTTCTGTGTAAAACCTTATATTTTCATTTAATTAATGATAAATATTTCAAACAGATTGAAAGCGTTCAAATGGGTCTAGACGCCTCTTGGTCCCACCTTAACCAATGCGTTTCTTTGCCCATCACGAAATCAAATGGCTGAATGAACGTCCTTCCGGTTTCAAACCGTTTTTTTTATATAAAAAATACATGGATGACATTTTTCTCCTGTTCAAATCACTAGTGGTGCACCGATTAATCGGTATCGGCACCTTTCATGCCGATTAATCTAAGATACCTATTAATTTTATCTTCTTGTTTTAGGATTAAATTGGTCATTAATCCAACTTATTTTGTATAATAAATTAATATCCTCTTTTTTCTTAATTATATTAATTCCAAGAACCCTAATATTAAATTTACTTCGGAAATTGAATCCAACAATTCTTTGTCCTTTAAGGACATAAAGTTAACAAAAACTAATTCCTCTTTTGAAACTTCTTTTTATCGAAAGCCGACATTCACTAGTCTTCCACGAACTTTTCTCCTTTTATTCCTTTAAATTCTGAACGAAATTTAATTTCGATTCTGACTAATAGAGCTTTCAATACTTGCTCAAATTACTTTAAGTTACATCAAGAATTAGATTTCATTCGACAACTCCTTACAAAGAATAATTTCTCCTCTAGATTCGTAGAGACTACAATAGGCAGAACCCTAAATAGATTAATAGACTCCACAACTAGAGATATAATTAGTTCCCAAACATATCTTGTATTTCAGTTTACCTTATATGGAAACCTTGAGTTTTAATATTAGAAAGAAACTTTTAAAATTGCTCACAGAATTTTACCCGCAACTATGTATTGAAATTATATTCACCCCGTTTAAATCGGTTTATAGGATTGCCAGACGTCCCGTATTTTATGGGACAGTCCCGCATTTGATCCAAAAAATCCCGCGTCAAAATCCCGCGTTTAAAATGTCCCGCAAAAAATATTTTTTAAGGAAATTTTTTAGGGATGAATTGATTTAGAATTTCAATATTATGTATAATAATTTCAATTTATTCACGATGTTTAATTGTTAAATATTATTGTAATAAAATTTTTCTAATTTTGTTTGTTGTGACCGTTGAAAAAATCTAGTTTCAATTTGAAAAAAAATTTGGTCTTAAAAAAAAACCTCAGAAACTTTTGTCCCGCATGGACATTTGAAAAATCTGGCAACCCTACGGTTTATCATTTATTTAAATACAAAGATGTCCTTACACTTCTTAAGTCTTCCAAAGTACGAGTGTAACCACTGTATGGGGTCATATATAAGTAAAATCCAAACGACACCTAAAATCTCGCATTTAAGAACAGATCGGTAAATCTGTCTGTACAAATTTACTTCTTGGCAAACCACCTGACTCTTACATCCGCAACCACGCGCATAATAATAACCACCCAATTTCACAGTCTAATTTTGTCGTACTTGCTGCTGGGAAATCTGACCTTAAGCTTAAAATTATGGAATCGTTATTTATTTATAAATTAATTTACTTATAAATTAAAACCAGACCCCAGTTCTGACGAATCATCGGTAGATCTGGTGTGTTTCAATTAAGGCACATAACATTTGAAATTAAAGTTAATGTTCATAATTTGGAAAGTTACGAAAACTTAGTTTTGGATTTTAATCCTTTCACTACTAACTTAAATTGAAAGATTGTTGCCACATGCGCCAAAAAATAGGTGTTCGAAAAAAAAAATCCCTAATGAAATAATAGTATAGATAAGGGTGGGAAACATTAAATCATCAATTGACGCGCATAGAAGGCTACCGTATATCATCAATTGATGACCATAGCAGCGAAAGGGTTAAAAAGGCCAAATTTCGTGACGTGAAACTGCAACTTTTGACTCCTAATTGGGATGAGGTTTAATCGCTCGATGATATAATGGCACATGGATTTCTTTTTTTAATCATTTTAAAAGTTTAGAATCCAGTAATATCCCATTATGTAAAAAGAGACTGGCGAAGTCTGTTAAACCTAAATGGTGGAATGCTGAAATGAAAAGTAGCTTAACGTTAAAAAAGAACACGTATTTCAAGTTTAAACAAATAATTTGTCCGATGAAAATGCTTACAATTTATTGGGAAGGCGAATCAAAAACTTATTAGAAAAAGTAAGCGCAACTATGAGCTTGTCCATCCATCCATCGTGTTCTGCCTATCAGGTAGGTCCAACTCGTGTGTCCCGCCAAAGTGTTCTATCCTGAGCTATCCTTTTCATCTCATGATAGCTCCTGCCTGCTTTCAGATCATCCAGCATTGCTTTCCTTTTCCTTCCCCTCGGCCATCTACTTTCATATTTACCCTCTATCACCTCCTTCAACAATCCTTCTCCTCTCAACACATGTCCGATCCATTTCTTCTGTCTTTCTCTTATCACCTTAATGAGTCTTCTTTCCTCCCTCACTTGTTGCAGTACTTCCTCATTACTTTGGTGTTCCCTCCAGCTTATCTTTAGCATTCTTCTCCAAATTCACATTTCAGAACTTTCCAGGAGTTTCTTTTCAATTGTTTTCAGTGTCCATGTTTCTGCTCTATACAGTACCACACTCCATATCAAGCTTTTTACTAACCTTTTCTTCAGCTTCAAGTTGAGTTTACCTGTAAACAGTCTTTTCTGTCTCTCAAAAGCTACCTTACCCATACCATTTCTAGATCTTACTTCCTTATTGCAATCTCTATTGTTGGTTAATAAACTTCCCAGATATTTAAACTGCTCAGCTTCTAAGGTCCGATTTCCTATCGTTAGGTTCATTTGTGCTCCTTTCTTACTTGCATTTTTCATTATCTTTGTCTTGGTCTCATTAATTCTCATTCCGAATTTGTCCGCTGTTGTTGTCAAGCTATTGACCATTCTTTGCAGTCCTTCCTCAGTACTACAAACAAATGCCTTGTCATCTGCAAACCTTACAGATTTGACCAATTTACCTCCCACTGATTCCCTCTTCCAGATCTGAGAGTGCTTCTATTATCATTGCTTCTGCATAGATGTTAAATAACACGGGGGAAAGGGAGCATCCTTGCCTGACCCCTCTCCCAACCAATCCAGGCTCCGATTCTCCTCCTGCAACTCTAACATTCACAGTCTGCCCAAGATATAGATTTTTTTTCAGCTTACGGTCCTTCCAGTCAACATTAATATTCTTCACTATTTTCATTAGTTTCCTCCATTGGACTCTGTCAAAAGCTTTTTCAAAGTCAATAAAACAAACAAACATTTCCTGATCATGTTCCAGCACTCTCTCTCTCATCATTCTCATAATACCAATAGCTTCTCTTGTTCCGCATTTTGACCTAAATCCAAACTGATCCTCTCCAATGTACTGCTCAGCTCTGTTCGTTAGTTTTCTGGTTAGTATCCTTAGCATTATTTTTGATGCATGGCTGACCAAGCTTATGGTTCGAAATTCTGAACACTTGGTGGCTCTCGGTTTCTTGGGATAGTAATCATAGAGACTCTCATAAAGTCAGCAGGCCAGTCCCCACTTTCATACATGGTTCTGCACAATACATTCACCTCCTCCCTAGCATCACCTTCAAGACTCCTCAGAAGTTCGGATCAGTGAAAGAAAGCCACCCCCAAACGGGTCGGGGGTAGCTTTCTTTCATTGACACAATTCGGGGTGGCAATGTTTACTAGAAACTTTCGGGGGTGGCTTTCTTTCACTGATCCAGAAGTTCTGCTGGTACATCATCTGGTCCTAGGGCATTGCCATTTCTTAGGTCTTTTACAGCCATCTCTACTTCTCTTTCCAATATGTCCGATCCCATGCAATCTACTTCCACCTCATCTGCTTCCTCCATTTCGATGTTATTAGGTTTGTTCTCTTTATCATACAGTTCTTCAATCCATATCTTCTGGTCTTTTCAGTTTTTCTCCATTTCTCCCCTCTATTTTTCGCACTCCCAAGCTACTTCTTTTCCATCTATTTATGTCCTTAACTTTTTGGTACATTAATTCAGTTCTTCCTTTCCTTTCTAATTCCTCCATTTCCCTGCACTACTCTTCAAGCCACCCTCTCTCTTTCTTTATTCAGTTTTCTTTTCTCATTTCGTTATTACTGTCTGTATCGTTGTCTCCCTTCTTCTGTATTTATACTCTTCCATTTTCTTCTTCCTTCCATTTTGTCAAGCATCTCTGTAGTGACCCAGGGTTTCCTTGCTTCTCTTTTCACATAACCGATATTTTCCTGTGCACTCTCCTTTATTGTATCCCTCAGTCTACACCATCTTTCTTCACTTGTCATATGAATGTGGCCGTCCTTTCTTTGCCTCCCTATCTCATTTCTTCACCTTTTTAGCAAAAACTATCCTTTTTTTCCCCTTCAGTTTTTCAGTATCCCATTTCTTCCCTACTTTATTCTTTTTCAGAGTCTTCAGCCTCACCATATTTTCCATTACCACCAAGTTATGATCGGAGTCAGCATCCGCTCCAGGATAAGCTTTCGAATTCTTCACTGCATTCTTATATCTCTGTCTTACCTCTTACCAAAATAAAGTCAATTTGGAATCTTTCAGTGTCTCCTGGTTTTTTCCATGTGTATCTCCTTCTTTTGTGATTTTGGAACCAAGTATTAGTCACCATGAGTTCTTGCCTTCTGCAAAGTTCTACTAGATTTTCTCCTCTTTCATTTCTTCTACCTAATCCGAATGGTCCAACCTCCCTTCCGTCTTTCCCCTCTCCAATCACACTATTCCAGTACCCCATGATTATTACGTTAGCATTTCTTCCATAGGCTTCAATTATTTCCTCTATTCTATCATACATTTCTTCTACCTCTTCTTCCGGATGGGCGTTTGTTGGCATATACACTTGCATGACAAATGTATCTACTTTTTCGCCTTTCATTCTTATCCACATGATTCTATCTGACACACAGTCTAACTCCTCTCTCAGCCCTGTCGCCACCAGAATAAATCACTCTCACGTCTCCACTAATAAAATCTCCTCCTTCTCGCCATATGACTTCCGACAACCCCGTGACATCTATGCTCAGCCTGTTCATCTCTTGTTTGATGAACTTGTATAGTGAACCAAATTAAGTCGAAGCTGAAGGAATTCTATTGTTATGTTAGGAAAAAAAAAGTAGCTTCGCAGACTATTGGTCCACTCGTAGGCGAAAACAACGAACAAATTTACGATTACTTACGAATGACGGAAGTTTTAAGTAAATTCTTCTCGTCCGTCTTCACTAACGAAAATATAAACAATTTCCGTTCCCGTAATTATGCTCAGTGATAATTATTTACAACTTCACGATTTTACCATTAGTGAAACTGAAGTACTCTAGTCTAGGAAATAGGTAAAATTAATCCTAATAAAACTCCAGGTCCAGATAAGCTCTACCCAAGGGTACTTAAAGAAATGAACTGCGCAATAGTCTCGCCTCTCGCATATATATATTTATTTAATAATAATAATAATAATAATAATAATAATAAATCGTTGCAGTCTCGAGAAGTTCCGTTTGATTGGAAACTTGCAAACGTTATGCCAATATTTAAAAAAGGGGACAAATCGCTTACGGGAAATTATCGTCCCATTAGTCTGACTTCAGTAGGTGGTGAGCTAATGGAGACGATCGTTCGGGACAAAATAGTTAATCACTTGGAAATTAATAAATTAATCAAAGATTCTCAACACGGCTTTCGACGTAATCGTTTTTGTCTTGCTAATTTGATCGATTTCTTTAATGATATTGTAAATGCATATGACGAAAGTAAAACAGTAGATGTTATAGATTTCGATTTTCAAAAGGCGTTTGATAAAGTCCACAAAGAAGATTATTTGCTAAACTTCATTCTCACGGAATTAATGGTAATGTTCTCAAATGTATTAAAAATTGGCTTAATGGACGAAAACAAAGAGTAGTTATTAATGGCAAAGCGTCTAACTGGAAAAGTGTAACTAGCAGCGTGCCTCAGGGATCGGTTCTGGAACTAGTTCTTTTATTATTTTTATCAGTGACATCGACGTAGGAACTAAGAGTATAATTTCAAAATTTGCGGATGATACCAAACTTGGGGGACGAACAAAATCAGCGGCAGAACGTTTGCAGCTTCAAAAAGATATTAATAAAGTACTCGAGCTAGTTTTTTAATATAGATAAATGTAAAACGTTGCATATCAGTAGAAAGATTGTTAAAGAAAAGTATTTTATGCGCGACAAGACACTAACTAGTGTTACGGAAAAGAAAGATTTAAATATTAGTGTTGCCGACACTGAAACCGAGTAAGCAATGTATTGAAGCGGTTAGAAAAGCAAATATAATCTTACGATTTATTGGTAGATCCTTTGAATCTAAGTCAAATTCCTTAGTACGCCCCGACTTGGAATACTGCGTTCAGTTCTGGACGGACTACTAAGCTGATTCCAAGACTTGGAAACAAATCATAGGCTCCTCGTTTAAAAACGTTAAATTTATTCTCACTCGTAATTGAATATTGAATAACCTTTATTAATAATAAAATAAATACAGTAGTCTTTTTACAATTTACAATTTTTACAATGACATGAATAATTGTGAAGCTCGACTATTTATTTTTATTTAATTTGGCCCTTAAGCTTTAGGCTTTACTGGGCTCTTATTAAAAATAAGCAGCTAGTTGTTATAAATTAATAATAATAAATAAATAAGTACATAAGTATTATTAATAGTTAAAACCTGTATTACAATATTAATGGACAATATTAAACATTATTAGTGGACATTAATCCAAGATTTTTGTTAGTATCCCATTATTAATCGGGATTTCAACTTGGTTTTAAACAAATTTACATTCGCAATATTTTTTATATCGGCATGCAAGTCATTTCATAGTTTCAATCCAATGAAAATGGGTAGTTTTTGAGATGAAGACAATCTAAATTGAGGTATAACAAGCTTTGATCTATTTCTGGTCTGATACGAGTGGATTTCTTGATGAGTTACAAAATATCTATTTACCCATTGCAAATTAATGATTTTGCTCTTACACTCGTAAATAAAAATAAAATGTACCAGTTTGGTTATATCGTTGAGCTTTAGTAGGTTTAGCTCTTTAAATAATGCACTAGAGTGATCAAGGAAATCAGCATCAGATAATAACCTTATTGCTCGTTTTTGGATGACAAAGATACCATTTAATGCGTTGTTAGCGGAGTTTCCCCAAACAAGGGTGCAGTATGTTATATAAGGAAGAACAGGAGTATGATAGAGAGTCAATAAAACTTGTTTAGGGACTACATTTCTAAGTTTAAACATTATAGCAACGCTCCTTGAAATCTTTTTCGCGATATAATTTACATGATCACTCCATTGCAAATTCTTATCTACTGTAGCATTACACCAAGAACTTTTGTTACAGTACACTGCTTTATGTCGATTTCATTAATATTAAGTTCATCAAGATATACATTTCTTTTATTAGTAAAAATCATGAAATTTGTTTTACTGGTATTTAGGAAGACTTTATTGGTGGTCGAATTCGAGGAGCTTTAATCCAGGTGTTTAAAATGATTAAAAGTTTTGATAATTTGGACGCCGAAAAATATTTCACCTTCCGAAATGTAGATATAACTCGCGGTAATTGTCTTAAATTAATGGGTTTAACATTTTAATTCTAATGAAGGTAAACATTTTTTCTTCAATCGTACAGGTAAAGTGTGGAATGGATTGCCAGCCAGTGTAGTTCAAAGTAATTACATCGAATCCTTCAAAAAGAGACTAGATGCTTATCTTGCCTTAAACCCCCAGTTAGAAGAAGCATTTGTTAGCGTATAAAAGTATTATAGAATTTTCACTCGGATTCCCTCCTCTTTGCTTCAAAATTTTAACTTTATCTTTAAATTTCTTTCTTTTCTTTCAACCTCTTTTCTTTGTTTTGATTTAAAACTTTCACTTGTCTTTAAATTTTCTTACATTTTTTTACCTTCCTTCTTAACCAGACAGCCTCGTAGGGACCAGTCGGTCTGTTGTTGTTTGGTATCCTTTGTATTTTATTCCTTTGTAAGGTATTTATTCACCTATTTTATCTTTTCTTTTTTTGTTTTCATTCTTTTACATTTGACTTTTTCTTATCCACCTTTTTATAAGTTTAAATTTTAAGTTGGTCATTAATCCAACTTATTGTGTATTTAAATTAATCTTTTATTGTTTTTGCCCTGAAGATGGAATGAGTACGTTCTGAAATGACGGTATCAATTAAAGTTTGAAGAATGTTTATTTTTTCTCTAGTATTCCTGTTCATTATTAAACTGCGTTTTCCACGCCATCAATCAATAGCCGATATATATATATATATATATATATATACACACACACACACACACACACACACACACACTTACTCAGTTATCCGTAACTAAAAGGGTGTCCATGATCACGAATAACCCGATTTCACGGTCATCGCAGTACCCTGCGGTGTGTGGGTGATACAACCGGTCTGTCCGCCACCCCACAGTATTATTCTGTTGCAGTATAATATAGAGTTAAATAATTTGTACTCACCCCAAGACGTTAAGCCATACGAAGCCACAAGCGTACACACATAATCTATGAAGCGCGGAGAGACACTGACTAGGGCGTGTTGTGGTGGGCGGGCGGGAGGCGAGCCGTGGATGTAAAACCCGTCCCCAAATCACGGTGAACTAGGTGTCATGATCAAGTATAAGCGCGCATTGGTCACCATTAGTAAATCACGGTTAACTCGACACGTGGTTGAGTGAATCACGGATAACCGCGTAAGTACTGTATCACCATTTACCATCAGTCATATTCATTACAAAACTACTTCAGTTCGGCACGCTCGTGCGCGATAAAGAACTTAGAAGTCAGCATTCTCGCTGTTAATTAAATCATTCTAAATCGCTAAACCTAAAATATAATTTATCTCAGACATTATTTAAAACAACGTAAAGAAAAGATCCAAATGAAATGCCATTAAAATGACGAATAGCAAAGTATCCGTTTGAAAAAGAAAATGGAGTAACCGATAAACCCAAAATGGAAAACACATTTATTTCCCTTTTTTTAATTACATGCACGCGTGTGTGTGTGTGTGTGTGTGGAGTTCTTCTCTCCTAAAAACGTCTCTAAGAAGTTATTTGGCGTCTTGGCCACAATCATAAATTAAGTTAAGACAAATGGTAGATATAAAATAAGGAAAGGAAGAAAAACAGAATAAATGCATAGAAAAAGGACAAGCCAAATTATATATATATATATATATATATATACTTGGGGCACTCAATATATTTTGCCCCACCCTTTTTTCTTAGTTAAGTAATAGGCCAATGGGGCTGAAATGTCTTTTGGGCCGTAAGTTTGAACGTTCTGCGCTTCACATAACCGGATTTTTCCAGTTTGAACTTTCCCTCCTTGTATAAAACCGCTTTTAAACCCCCTTGTATAAAACTGATGGTTAACGCAGTTTCGAAAATGGCGTCTGACAGTGATGTGCATCGTAGACAGAGAGCTGTTATCGAGTTCTTAACCGCAGAGAAGGAAACATTGGAAATATTCACAAACGTCTACAAAACGTTTACGGAGATGCTGTTGTTGATCGAAGTACAGTTGGACGCTGGTGGTCTAAACATGTGAGATCATCGGAGAGAGGGAGAGCCAGCCTCGATGATGAGCCACGCAGCGGTCGCCCGGCATCGGCGGTCACATCTCACACTGTGCAACGTGCTAACAGTATCATTCGATCAAATCGGCGCGTCACATACAATGAGCTATCACTGGAGCTAGGAATTAGTGAAGGAAGTGTGAATACGATAATTCAGCAACTGGGATACTCAAAAGTGTGTTCACGGTTTGTTCCTCGCCAACTGACTGAAGATCATAAAGCCCAAAGAAAAGAAATTGCTTCTGAGTCGTTGGTTCGATACGAGACAGAAGGGGATGACTTCCTTTCACGAATTGTGACTGGGGATGAGCCTTGGGTACACCATTTTGAACCTGAAACAAAACGCCAATCCATGGAGTGGCATCACGCAGACTCCCCACGCAAGAAAAAGTTCAAAATGGCTCCCTCTGCAGGAAAGGTTATGGTCACCATCTTGTGGGACATGAAAGGGGTGATTCTGGTGGACATTATGAAGAAAGGACAAACAATCAACTCAGAGGCATATATTGCTACCCTACAGGGACTCCAGAGACGTATAAAGCGAGTTCGACCGGAGAGAAAACTGGAAGACGTCCTTCTTTTGCACGATAATGCAAGACCACACAACAGTTTGCAAACAAGAGAGGCAAATCACAAAAATGCGCTTGACTGTGTTACCCCACCCTCCATACAGCCCGGATCTGGCACCTTCAGACTTCCATTTGTTTCGGCCAATGAAGGACGCTATTCGTGGAAGAAAGTTTCAGAGTGACGATGAGGTTGTTGAAGTGGTTAAGAGGTGGCTCCAGTGGAACCCAGCGGTTAAGAGGTGGCTCCAGCGGAACCCAGCGGACTTTTACCAGCAAGGAATAAAGGCCCTTGTTTCGAGGTGGAGGAAAGCCGCAGAAAAGGATGGAGACTATGTGGAAAAATAAAAGCTTGTGAAAAAGGTGTGCAACTACTTGTGAACAAAATTTCTGGAACTTACAAAGAAACTTGGAAAGTAAAAAAAAAGGTGGGGCAAAATATATTGAGTGGCCCTCGTGTATAATAATATATATATTATATATATATATATATATATAATATATATATATATATATATATATAATATATTTACTTATTATATTATATATATATGTGTTACAGGCAAAGTATGAAATTCAGATATTCTATACAAAACCTTAGCATTCTATACAGTACCGAATGGTTTTTAGGCAAAGTATGAAATGAATGTTAATGAAGGTTAATTGAATGCCCGGTTAGGTCAACTGTACGCCCTTGAGATTGACTAGGTTAATTCATGATATTTTCGTTTACCGTCAAAACTAACGAAAATATCACGACTTAACCTAACCAATCATCAAGGGCATACAGTTGATCTAACCGGGCATTCAATTAACCTAACCTAACTGTAATACAATATTCATTTCATACTTTGCCTAAAAACCATTCGGCAGTGTATATGTTACAGTCAATTTGCGAAACCAGTCATTTCACGTAATGCCTAAAAATTTCAGGCATTTCGCATAATTCGATTAAGCGATTAACAACTTCGTGAAGGTTAGGTTAGGGTAGTTAGGTTAGGTTAGATTAAATTGGTTATGTTAGGTTATGTTAGTAATGCGTATTATCTGTTTAAGGGTCAATCGAATTATGTGAAATGTCTGAAATTTTTAGGCATTACATGAAATGACTGGTTTCACACATTGCCTGTAACATATATATATATATATATATTATATATATATATATATATATATATATATATATATATATATATACAGGGTGGGCCGTAAGTTTCCATACATAGGAAAAATTAAACGTTTGTTTTTTTATGTTTCAGATACCCTAAGAATATGCGTTTGACGTAAGATCTTGTTTACTGATGAAGCAAATTTTTACGTCAATGGAGAGGTTAATCGGCAAAACATACGTTATTGGAGTAATGCTAACCCTAACTGGCTGAGTCCGACGAAGATGCAAGGTGCCGGTAAAGTGATGGTGTGGGCCGGGATATGGGGTGACAGAATTATTGGACCAATTTTTTTTGTCAGTGGAAATCTTAATGCCGAAAGGTATCTTAACATGTTGCAAGAAGAGATTTTCCCATCCCTGCTAAACGAGGAAGGTAACTTCCCAGTTTACTTCCAGCAAGATGGAGCTCCACCTCATTATGGTCTTCACGTGCGTCGGTATTTGGATCAGCAGCAGTTTCCGGATGCTTGGATTGGTCGGCGTGGTCCTGTGGAGTGGCCTCCCAGATCCCCAGATCTCACCCCCTTGATTTCTATCTTTGGGGGCACTTGAAGGCCATGGTGTATCAGGAAAAGATACGAGACATAAATCATCTAAAGGAACGTATCACCAACGCCATTACAAGCATAACGTCAACTGTGCTAATGCGTGTTCATCAACAGTGGGGAACACGTATTGAAATGTGTTTTCAAAACAATGGCAACCATGTAGAGCATATTATATAAATAAAAATGGTTGTCCATAACAAAATGTTTATTTTTCCTATGTATGGAAACTTACGACCCACCCTGTATATATATATTAGTTAGTTAAAGTAAATTGGTCAAAGCTAAGTTATAAAGCTAAGAGAACTACTTTCGTCAGGTGCAAGACTGACCCGATCAGACTTCAAGTAAAAGCAACTGTTTTTAAAAGGAATGTTTGATGAAATAAGATGTCTTCAGAAGAAATTACTTTCTTTTTTAACTCGATACCAAGAAAAAAATTGACTAGTTATTATGACTATAATAGTACATGTTCGCTAACTTTACCATTATTATTATCATCATCATCATTATATACGGTTTTGTTGAGAGATTACTCTACTGCTACGTTATTTAGTGGAAATCTCCATATATATAGGGTTGTGTATAACCTTTTGCTAAGGGGTACAAACCAAAGTAAACAAAGATATAATAAAATATAGTATACCATTTGAAAGCTTTATTCAAATTGAGTACTAAAACGTATCACTATGTAATTTGCTTGTCAATACCCTCACACACACAGCTCTCAGACGTTCAGGTTATGATTTCGGTAAACGTTCAAGCAAATCTCTCTCATGCTCAAGTTCCTGGAAGATAGTTTGAATGTGTTTAAGAAGGACCTCTTGGGAATATCGGTTGGGACCAAGTTCTTGCAGCATCAACTCTTCCACTTTGTCTTTGAAAATCGCTCCAAATTACTCTGCTACGTTTAGATCAGGGAAATTTTCTGGCCATTGAGTCCGATCAAAGAAATCAATCCCAGAGTCTCTCAGAAGTTGTTGGGTGACATTTGCACGGTGACATGGGCACATTCATGAAGATAAACCACTTTCGAGCTGTCTATTACATTTTGTGGATCCGAAAGAAATGGAATGATATTTTCTGTAATATCCGATAATATGTACCATCCATGAAGCGCCGTCTTTGATCATTCACACCATTTTGACAGCAGTGAAGCAAATGAATATCCCAATGCAACGAAGTTTTTTTGAAAAGCTGTTGATAATGCTCACATCTTTTTACTCAATATCTTGTAAGGAAAGTAACCACACTGTCATTTTGATAATTTGGCCGACGAACAGTCCAAACGAAGAATTCAGCACTTGGTGCCAAATGCATGAAATTATCTTCATCCCACAGACTGAAATTATCTTCATTCCACAGACGTAGATAATCGCAAAACCAAAGTCGATTCTCATTGCTTGTTGGGAATATCATTGGCTTGAGGGTCTACAATCCTTGACTCGTGCGATATCGTTGAATCGTTCAGCGGTCAACAGCCTTCTTTCGCCTCTCCAAGATGATGTTGACAACTTGAGAGCAGCTTCGTTACCTTTTGCCACTGCTTTCAGTCACAATGTCTTTGCTCTCCTGCGAGAGTTTTTAGGGCCTGCCTTCGTCAAATTGTGTAAACCACGAGTCATATCCCTTCTTCCAAATGTCAGTCAAACATCTTTTACTACGATAACGTTTTTTGGGCGATCCACTTTTGATTGATGATAGTTGCACCTGCTTCCATTGCTTCTTGCTCGAATTTGGTGTACCACACGTTGTTCTTCGCTATCTCCAACGACACCAGCTATCGTTACCTTTAGTTATTGATCTGAAACCACAATGAAATTATCTATTACAGCATGTATAACACAATTAACACATCTAGTTTGGAATCCATTAAAGTTTGCACCCCTTTACCAAAACGTCGTTGTGCACAACTACGTGTATAACCTAAGTAACTTTAGTTTTTCTTCCACCCGAATTGTTCATTCTGACAAAGGTCAAGCTTGTTGACGCACCTTAGACCTGCGGCTTAACGTAGACTCCGAACCATGAGCCACTACGGGCGGTCACAGATTACAAAGTCCTCGTCAGGACTCGATCTCACAACCTTCCGATCAGCAGCCTAACGTCTTAACCACTAGGCTACACAGGGTACCTATTTATCTACCAACTATTTTTTTTGTATATGAGGATGTACTACTGAGTGAGCTACCATCACCGGGAAACGAACCCGGGCCCGGCAGATTCGTAGTCAGCGATGCTGACACTACATAACTCTCTCTCTCTCTCTCTCTCTCTCTCTCTCTCTCTCTCTATATATATATATATATATATATATATATATATATATCGGTGTTGCAATAACAACTTTTAAGAAATTTGCAAGGTTCATAAGAGAATTTTAAAATATGAAAGAAAGTCTTCTTTGACGTTCTAAAATGAGCTTTGAATAATGAAGTTAAGAGGGCGAAAGTAAAACAAAGAAAAACTGTTAAGGCTTGAATATAACACGATTAATAAAGGGACATTATAAGTTATTTAAATTATTATAAATGGAAAGGAACTGAAGCAGGGATTAAACGAAGCTAATTTCCTTTGTGAAAAATTTGCGTGAATGAAGATGAAGGAACTTATATATATATATATATATATATATATATATATATATATATATATATATATATATATATATACACAGGGTGATTACAAATAATCTCCCCGATTTTAAACGTTTATTATGAAAAAAACTAACGAAGCTACACCCAAAAGCAAGATATACAAATAAAGAAGAACTCAAAAAGTTTTATTTACAAACTATTGAAGTTCAATATGAGCTCCTTTTTTTTGGTTCTGCGGACATGAAAGCGGTATTCAGTTTCCCTCCATACATTTTGTAGCATATCATACTGAACTTTTATAACAGCCTCACGTATCTTTTCCTTCAAATGTTCCAAAGTTGTTGCCATTGGTGGAACAAAAACTTTATTTTTGCCATAGCTCCAGAGGAAGAAGTCAAGGGGGGGTTAGGTCGTGCGAACTAGCCGGCCAAGGAATGGGGCTTCACGCACGATCCAACGATCAGGCAATTGCTCATTCAGGAATGTTGTAAACTCATTGTGGAAATTGGATGGTGCACCATCCCGCTGAAATCAACATCAGCTTTGTCCTCTAGCAGCTGGAGCATCATCCACAGCTGTAGCATATCGCGGTAAATGATACCGTTAATCGTTTGTTCAGCAAAGAAGATTGGACCGGACACTCTCAGCGGTAAGAGCACAAAAACACCTTAACTTTAGGGCTATCTCTGACGTGTTCAATATTACAAGTAAAAATTCCCTGAAATATTCTTTATTTGTATATCTTGCTTTTCGTTGTAGCTTTGTTAGTTTTTTTCATAATAAATGTTTAAAATGGGGAACATCATTTGTAATCATCCAGTATATGTATATATATATATATATATATATATATATATATATATATATATATGGGAATGAACTCAGAATGGTTCCCTGAGTTTTTTATGATACACACAGACCGTGCATGGAACAAAGAACTCTTCTGGGATAATTAAATCCACTATAGTCCGAATAAGTAATGGTAAATGACAAATACCATAGTTTTTCTTTTTCATGATGCAAGCCCGACGTGGGCAACGGGTCTCTCGCAAAGAGGTCCCATAAATATAGCTTCCCTCACCAGCTATCTGCAAAGCAGACAGGATCCAGCTTTGGGACATGGATCTAGGGTTTAAAGCAGCCTAGCCCCACTACATTTAGAACCTCAATATAAGTAAAAGACTCGTTGCATTCAAGTCGGATTGAATAAATCAAAGAAAAGGGGTAACTATTATATTTTTAGCCAAAACCAAACTTAAACCTCAACTGGCAGAATTGAGCGTCCACTTTTCAAGGCACATAACATGTCCGTTTCATGATGGGAATGAACTCAGAATGGTTCCCTGAGTTTTTTATGATACACACAGACCGTGCATGGAACAAGGAACTCTTCTGGGATAATTAAATCCACTATAGTCCGAATAAGTAATGGTAAATGACAAATACCATAGTTTTTCTTTTTCATGATGCAAGCCCGAAGTGGGCAACGGGTCTCTCGCAAAGAGGTCCCATAAATATAGCTTCCTCACCAGCTATCTGCAAAGCAGACAGGATCCAGCTTTGGGATCCTGTCTGCTTTGCAGATAGCTGTTGAGGGAAGCTATATTTATGGGACCTCTTTGCGAGAGACCCGTTGCCCACGTCGGGCTTGCATCATGAAAAAGAAAAACTATGGTATTTGTCATTTACCATTACTTATTCGGACTATAGTGGATTTAATTATCCCAGAAGAGTTCCTTGTTCCATGCACGGTCTGTGTGTATCATATATATATATATATATATATATATATATATATATATATATATTATATATGATGAAAAAACCACGAAGGAAAGGAAATAGAATGGTGCTCAAGCGCTTTCATCTAATGACATCCTCAGGAACACTGAAGTAAATAAAGAGTTCGAGACTATATCATATATACAGTAGGTCACAAAAAATATAAATATAATAGATATAGAAATAAAAATTGTGGGAGGAGTATACAAATTTGTAAGGAAATACTACCAATTTTAGCACTTTGCCCTTCTTGTCTAAATCCGTTCTGAACGAATTCAAAACAACAGGATCAAATGGATTGTTTACAACCAATTTTATAGATAATGCCTGAATTATATATAGGTCACAAAAAAATATAAAAATATAAAGATAAATTGAAAAATAAAAATTGTAAGAGGAGCATACAAATTTATAAGGGAAAACTACCAAAGTTTTAGCACTCTGCCCTTCTTGTCGAAATCAGTTCTGAACGAATTCAAAACAACAGGATCAAGTGGAAAAAGACCTTGGCTCATGTTAAAGTTATTTGTAAGTTAGATAATAGCAGACTCAAGAATATTTCTATTAACAATGTTGCTCGAGTGAAACAAAACTGAAGCATTATTCCAATCAATACAGTGGGATAACTCTGACAAATGGACAAAAAGGGCACTGGACGACTGTCCTGTTCTAACGGAATATTGATGCTGTTTTACACGTGTGTGAAAATCCTTTCCCGTCTGACCAATGTAAAAGGAATCACATTGTTTACAACCAATTTTATAGATAATGCCTGAATTATTGGTAGGGCTATTTTTTACTATGATATTTTTCACAATATTATTATATGAAAATACTACATTAATATCCAAAAGTTTAAGTACATTACCAATGCCTCAAAAGCCCGGGAAAAATCGAAGTACTAAAATATTCTTTGACAAAGTGCGAGTGTTATTATTCACACGATAGAAGGTTCGTTTTGCCTTGTTAAGACAAGATTCCATAAAAGCAGGTGGGTAGCACAGATCACTTCCAATACCGTTGATTTTTTCCAATTCGGCATCCATGTATTCTGGACTGGCGATCCTAAGAGCTCGGAGAAACATTGAAGAAAATATGGCCTTCTTAATGGGGGTATCATGTCCAGAGTAAAAGTGTACGTAGGACAAATTGTTTGTTTCTTTCCGATAGATACTAAACTTAAAACCTGTGCTTTCCCTATGTACACGCACATCTACAAACGGGATTGAGTTGTCTTGTTCCACTTCTAAAGTAAACTTAATGGAGGGGACTTGGTCATTTAACTGAAGGAGGAAGTCATGCAGGTCACGATTCATGGGCCAGATACACAAAATATCGTCAACGTACCGCATTACTACCGCAACCATGGGATGCCAACCCCCAGGATTCTCGGAATGTAAGTAATTTCGAAAAACTCCATGTTTTTGAATTCGTTCAGAGTGGATTTAGACAAGAAGGGCAAAGTGCTAAAAGTGGTAGTTTTTCCATACAAATTTGTATGCTCCTCCCACAATTTTTATTTCTATATTTATTATATATATATATATTTTTTTTTTGTGACCTATATATAGTCTCGAACTTTTTATTTACTTCAGTGTTCCTGAGGATGTCATTAGACGAAAGCGCTTGAGCACCATTCTCTGTTTCCTTTCCTTCGTGGCTTTTTTCATCATAAATATTTTTCACGTGTTACTTTCGTGAAAAAATTTTCATATATATATATGGAATATCATACACAAACACTCACAATTTTGCATAATACAAATATGCTTCTCCCAGGATTCGAATCCAGCACCTCTTGAATATCTCTTGAGAAGAAGGTAAGAGAACTGACGTTGAAAAAGTTCTTGATAAAATGAAGCCCTCATTTTGTCAAGAATTTTTGTTTCCGTTGAAGGTTGATTTAAATTATGAAGGAGAATCAGTTGGACAGCTGCTTTAATAATTAAATACGACGTAACTTAAATATTTAAATACGTCTGTTTCTAACGCTTTCTATCAAGTTGTGAAAGTGAGATCATTTTCAAAATTATCAATTATAAATCAGATATAAAGAACAAGTTTAGATCGAGCATATTGCAGGGAAGGTTGGACTCTTTGTCCCTGATGTGAATCGAATAAGGTAGTGGTTCTGAACCTGGGGTACGCAAGGGAATCTTAGGGGGTACGCGAGGGAATCTTAGGGGGTACGCGACGGGGTCCTGAAAATATAACCCTTTTAATTATATATACGATTAACAAACGTCCACGAGTCACACGGTCGTAAAGAAAGTAAAAATTCTCTATCTCTCTCGAAAATCCAGAAAATCCCTTAAAAGAGTTCAAGGGGTACAGAAGAAGAAAAAGGATCAGAACCGCTGGAATAAGGCCTAGAAAAGAAAATAATTATAACTGAGTTTGCCTCGAACAAGGAAAGAAATAAAGTGTTTTGATTGTATTCTTGATGTACAGTTCTGTACTTATTTCTACAATTGTTTATTCTTGTCTTGGAAGGTAGTGGGGGGGAAGGTTCTCCATCTTTGCTTTGTGCCTTGGGCCTCAGAAATCTTAAAAATGGCCCTGATTTGAGGTAATGACAGCATCACCTTCAAATATCTAGTGTAACGCTGGGGATCCATAGGGATTTGAATGAAATGTTGCCATTACCTCAAGTAAGGAGGAGTTAGTACAGAAAAACATATATACTGTATATATTTATATAATTAAACACAATCTAAGTTCATGTGTTGGAAATCACACATTTTAGTTACACTAGGCAAAAATGCAATTTTGGTACAAAAAAAATGATTTGAAGTTGTTTTTCATGCTAATATAAATTTCTTTATTCTTAAAAAAAGTTTTTAAATCGCACATTATTTTAATACGAAAAAAATTATTAATACTTCCATATGAAATAAATAATTGCTTTCGTTGTTTTAGTTTCAAAGAAGTGCATTTTTTAAAATTTTCTTTCAAATATGAAGTTTTTAAAAGCAAATATGAAATTTTCACCTAAAATTTTTTTATTTAATAAAACTGTAAAGTGGCGATAAACTGTAAATACCCAATTTGTCAACTACATCGGTAACTCAAGTGGCGTAGCGAAAAGAATACTCTATAGTCTATGCGTTGCGTGATAGATTGGCCAATCTCAGTAAGGCTAAAATAACTTACATATTTATTTGTGTATGTATAATGTGCACAGATGAATATGTTATAGTTAAATTAAAGAGTTAAATAAACAATTCTGATATAAAAATAAAATTTTAAAAAATCTGTATTTTTTCATATGGTAAATTTGAACATGACTTATTCCACAGTAAACATAATTTATGTTTAATTTAATTTTTGGTTTGTATGTTCAGATCAATTATACTTTATTAAAACTGACTATTTTTCTACTAAAATTTTAAGTAATTAATGTTAAATACATAATTCGCTTTTCATAAACCAACTAAAAATATTAATTTACAAAACGCTTTTTGCACAAAGGAAAATTAATGATGGAGTTTTTATTAAAGCTAATTTTTTTTTAATGGTGACTTATTCAAATATGATTTTAGGCTTAAACCCCAGTTTATCTGCATTATATATACAGTATGTATATATATATATATATATATACATATTGTAAAAATGTAAAAGCTGATATCGAAACTCGGTTATCGTGCACAGAGGGGTATGGGAAAACTTATATATAAATATAACTCTGATGTACCACATAGTTCAGTCTTAAAAGTGCATTTTCTTATTCAAAGGGTATGATGATATACAGACCCATTTATTTAATCTGTACAACCTGAAAGGTAAGTTAGTTGAGGAAAAAAAATCATAGAAGAAAATGTACAGAGAAAAAATTGAAACAAAAAATTCAACAAACAAAGATACGAAAGAAGTATTTATTTATTTTTTTTCAAAGTGAGTGGAGTAGTAAGAAAGGTTCAAATTGGATTTACGCAAAAGAAATTCTCCTTTTCTCGCTTTGTTTTGTTGTTCGTTGAACCGAAAAGATGGTTTATCTATGTTGATATTTCTCTGCACTTAGACGATGCGTTTCGAACAACGCACAAATAATATACAGGGTGGGCCGTAAGTTTCCATACATAGGAAAATTTAAACGTTTGTTTTTATGTTCAGATATTTGGATCAGCAGTTTCCGGATGCTTGGATTGGTCGGCGTGGTCCTGTGGAGTGGCCTCCCAGATCCCAGATCTCACCCCCTTGATTTCTATCTTTGGGGGCACTTGAAGGCCATGGTGTATCAGGAAAAGATACGAGACATAAATCATCTAAAGGAACGTATCACCAACGCCATTACAAGCATAACGTCAACTGTGCTAATGCGTGTTCATCAACAGTGGGGAACACGTATTGAAATGTGTTTTCAAAACAATGGCAACCATGTAGAGCATATTATATAAATAAAAATGGTTGTCCATAAAAAAATGTTTATTTTTCCTATGTATGGAAACTTACGGCCCACCCTGTATATATATGATGACTAAAACCACGAAGGAAAGGAAACACAGAATGGTGCTCAAGCGCTTTCGTCTAATGACATCCTCAGGAACACTGAAGTGCATAGAGAGTTACAGCCTATATATAGGTTACAGAAAAAAAAAAAAGTATAAATATATATATATATATATATATACATACATATACATCATAAAAAATCTCATTTCCCAAATGAATTGGGGTGAAAGACAGATATACTCGGATACAAAATATAGAAGGTATGGAAGAAGAGATAAGGTAGATGCTAAAGCATATATTCATTCACACCGGCATCCTGGTGGATCAACAACCCCCGACATGGTTAAATTTCACACTTGCGACGTTTTATACGCCGTGTGTGGTGGTGCTTCCAGGCTTTGTCAAAAATAAAAGAGACAAAGTCCCGAACTTACATACACTAACAAACTTCCTTTATTCCAACCTCCTGCAGCCACTTCTCGTGTATCACCCAGATCAAGTCCACGCTTTCTCTCACACACATTCACCATGTCCACCCACCTTCTTCTAGGCCTCCTTCTCATCCTTTTACCTTCGCAAACACTCTTATGCGCTCTTTTCACAACTCTGTCATATTCTACTCTTTTAACATGTCCAATCCACATTAACACATTTTCCTCAATTTTCACTTCCACTGACTTCTGAACACCACATGTTTCCAAGGCCACACGATTCCTCACTCTATCAATTCGGCGCACGCCACACATACTTCTCAAGTTATCCCTCTAAACTACTCTTACCCTTGACTTCTCCCTTTCATGCCATGTCACTTTTTCACACCATATAAAAGTGTCGGTAGTAACACATTTTCATATAAACAACTTGCAACATCTCTACCCAGTCTCCGCTTCCTCACCACCGCTTTCAACGCACCTGTCACCTTTCTTCCTTGATTCACTCTACAGTGCCCGCGAAAAGTATCCGATCACCCTTGAAATTCGTATTTTTTACATAAAAAACAATGTTTAAATGTATACTAACCTTATATTAGTATTTTGTCATCTGTCCTTTGGTTTGGATGACTTGTTCTAGACGTTTTGGCATGGATTTAATCAAGTTTTGACAAACTTCCACTGATATTTCCTTGCACCATACCTTTTTGATGGCCTCTTGTAATTTTTCGACTGAGCCAGTGTCGTGGCATTCAACCTTATTTTTTATATTAGCCACAGATTTTCTATCGGATTGAGATCTGGACTATTACCAGGCCAATCCAAAATATCAAATTTATTGTCAGTAATCCATTTTGTCACTATTTTGGCCCTGTGACATGGTGCACCATCATGCATGTATGTTTTTGTCCTTTGGATTGCCATTGCCATTGGAAGTTTATCCTGTAGCATTGCTAAATACCGTGCACCATTCATAGTTGTGTTCTTCGGAAGAAAATATAAGTTTCCACGCCCATAGTAACCGAAACAACCCCAAACCATCACACTTGGAGGGTGTTTCATTGTCTTTAGGGTGTATTTAGGGTCCATCCTATTTGAGCCAAAGGCCGGCGAACCTTTTTTGGACAACTTCTGAATGTCAAAAATGTCGACTCATCGCTAAATAAAACCTTCTTCCAGTCATCAACAGTCCAATGAATGTATTTTTTACAAAATGCGACACGTTTTTTACGCATTTTTTCATTAATGAACGGTTTCTTAGCAGCATGGCGAGATGGTAATCCGAGTTCTTTTTGGAGCCGCTCCTGGATAGTTCGTTCAGAAACACCAGATAACAAATTATTCATATTAAATTTTATTTCTTTCGCAGTTATTGTTGGGTTTTTCAATACTAAACGTTTCATAAGTTTGTCTGTTCGCGAATTTGTTTTTCTCGGTCTGCCAGATCGTTTTTTAGGGACTGGCGTGGTTAGGCCCCATTGTTCTTAGCCCGTGAAACCCATAAATTAACGGTACTTTGGGATATGTTTAATTCCTTAGCTATCTGTCCTCGTGATTTCCCACTGCATGCAAAGCAACAATAGCACCTCGACAATCACTCTTAAGTTGTTTTTTAGCACACATTATATATAAATTTTATTTACACCACTTTCTGTAAAAAAAAAAAAATATCAAGAAATTTACACAAACAGTGAAATCTGACAAATTTGAGACACAGCCACCCGCAACGAAGGCTACCAGAACACTAATTTGAGAACGCGTTGGATAGCTCTCATATCAGCGAGCAACCTCAAAGTTACCAGATGTCGCTAGAACAAATAGAAAGTGAATTACGTGTCTCTGAATATCAAGGGAAAATATTGTATTTTCTTGAGTGATCGGATACTTTTCGCGGGCACTGTACTATTAATTTCACTCACACTCGTACCTCTTTTATTCAAAACACATTCCAGATGCTTAAAAGGCTCTACCACCTCTAGTGTTTCACCGTTCACCATTACATGACAGATTGAATTTCCCTCAACATCCCTCCCAAAAATACATATACTGTATATATATATTCTTAAAGCTATTTAAATATTTGAACCCCTTCTGGTGTCAAGTAAGCTCCGACCTATAAATTACTTAAAGTAATTTCATCACTCGGGTAATTTTGAGGATAAAGAGAGTCAAAAAAAAAAAAAACCTTCTTTATTTTCAAATTGTAGGATCCTTTTTGACACCAATTTGGATTAAAATAACTATATTGTTTTTAAGAGTGTAAATTACGTCAAGAATATTTTCATTTAAGATGTAGGCCTAAATAGAAATAGAATTCTATTTGAAATGTATATACATATTGAAAATATATTATACAGGGTGTCCAATAAGTTCGGTCTCATAGTAAAATTTATTTTAAATTAAATTTACCAAATTTAATACATTAAAACTAAAACAAATGTTCAAATTAATGTGTTGTTTTGGGACTTTTTTTTTTGTTAGAGGTGGATTTTTTTTTTTTATGTAGGAAGGAGAGGGTTAAGGGCGAGGGCCGCAAGAGTGACCCCTCCGTAGAAGAAGGAAAGAGCCAAAAATAAGGTTTCCAAGGCTGAATGATGTCATTTTGCTTTTTTCTTTAATATAAATTTGGAAAAGATTGTGTAGTGTGTAAGATGTATGTATGTATGTGTAGTGAGGAATAGAGGAACAAGTGCGCTTTTGAAAGCATGCTGGACTGCTCGCAGGGTAGATGAGACACGGAAAAAAATGAGCTAAGGAGGTCAGTGACAGGAAAAACGGGAGTTATAGTTAATGATTTATGTTAATATTTCGCAGTATAATGAAGTGTGTAGACAGAAATAGAAAATAAATTCACAACAAAACAATGAAAAATGTTAATCAAGTTTCCACAAAACAGTTATTTATCATTTGCAACAAAAATACTAAAAATATTTATCATTCATTGATGATAATAATAATATTATTATTATTAATAATGATAATAATATTAATAATAATAATAATGGCAAAAAGTTGGAAATAATAAAAGAAGATTATGAACTAGCAGGAACACACACACACACACACACACACACCCACACACACACACACACAAACGTACTTTCGAGATATTACTTCAAAATTAAAGTGCTTTTTTTATGTTTTTTTTCTCTTGGTAAATTACTATAATTTTATTTGTACATTTATAAATTTATCCCAAAGTTGATATACTTAAATTTACGTATATTTTTTACCAACTTTACAAATGAATTACAGCATTTTTTTTTAACTTTAAAAAATAAAAATATTAAAAGTTAAGATGCAATTGCGAGATTTAAAAAGATCGCAGAACCCCACCCCCCCCACCCTCTCAAGAAAATTTCTTATTTATAATTTTGGGTTTTTATTTTTCTGATTTTCGCCATACTTATTTCCGCAGTTGTACGTGTAAATAACGAAATAAAATAATAAAAAATAAATAAAAGAGAATATGTAAATTAAATGAAGACAAAGTTGTAAATCTATTTTATTATTATTATTATTATTATTATTACCATTTCTTTTGTTGCATTTTGCATTCACGAGTTTTATATAATTAAATTTTTGTCTACAAATCTTTGTGATGAAAAGAATTAGTTTCGAGATGAAGTATTTCACTATTAATTCAGTCATTCATTATTTTTTTACTTGAGGACGATTTACACATTTCTATATTAATCTCTCTCTCTCTCTCTCTCTCTCTCTCTCTCTCTCTCTCTCTCTCTCTCTCTCTCTCGGTGCATTATGCTTATGGTGAATCATGCACCCGGACCAACAAAACCAGGAATATCTGCAATGGAAACTAACGACACAAGCAGGAAAATAGATATGAATCATACTGTTCATTAGATTATTATAACACAGAGTATCGTTGCTTCCAGTGGTGATGAACCGTGTAGAGAAGCCTCGTTATACTTTAACCTTCTCTGTACTTTGCAATGAAGCTGCAAGCTGCTCATACCCTGAATGGGTGTATGACCGGAACGGTGCCTTTTGAGACACCCTTAAACCTTTCTTCAGTCTTGCACTCAGTCTATCAAAGTATGTCATGAACATTATATATATATATATATATATATATATAATTAATAATGCGCCTCGGTAGTGTAATGGTTGCCGTCGCTGACTTCGAATCCATCAGCCTGGGATCGAGACCCGGATGGCAGGCGGCCGCGCAGCAAAACCCAGCTGTTCATCCTTCCACACAATAAAAAAAATTGGTTGGTGGACAAATGGGTACCCTGAGTAGCCTAGTGGTTAAGACGCTGGATTGCTGGTGGGGCGTGGTTCGGATTCCACGTTAAACTACAGGTCTAGGGCGTGACCCGACAATTCAGCGCAAGACAATTCAGCGCAAAGACAATTCAGCGCAAGACAATTCAGCGCGAAAATACCAACAAAGAAGAAGAAAGAACAAATCCAGAGGGAAGAGAGGCTTGCAACTGTTAGGTTAGGTTAGGTTAGGTTAGGTTTCTAGTTTTTGAAATAAAATCTTAATTTTAACAATTCTAACAAATTTTGTTTTTTAAATAAAATTTTAATAATTATACTCCTTGAATTTTATCTCCGATTTGTCACTCCTTCGTTATGTCACTCCTTCGTTACGGTATTTATGTCACTCTTTGTTATATCACTCCTTTGAAATGTCACTCCTTCGATACAGACCCAATTTAGCATATATATAAATATATAAATTTTCTCTTTATTTATTGCGATTTATTTTTTATTTTTAACTAAACTTTTAACTGTACTGACTTGCGCTGAATTGTCGGCGCTGAATTGTCTTGCGCTGAATTGTCTTTGCGCTGAATTGTCGGCGTTGAATTGTCCTGCGCTGAATTGTCGGTGCTCCGGTCTAGGGTGGAGTGACAAACTTGACCTTCGTCAGAATGAACAATTCGGGCGGAACCAAAATCAGGTTCACCAAGGTTATATGTTACACACAGACCGTGCATGGAACAAGGAACTCTTCTGGGAAAATTAAATCCACTATAGTTCGAATAAGTAATGGTACATGAGAAACACGATAGTTTTTCTTTTTCATGATGTTAGCGCGACGTGGGCAACGGGTCACCCGTAAAGAGGCCCCAAAATATAACTTCCCTCACCAGCTATCTGCAAAACAGATAGGATTCAGCTTTGTAGGCTAGGTGGCTTTAAACCCTAGATCCTGTCCCAAAGCTGGATCCTATCTGCTTCGCAGATAGGGTGAGGGAAGCTATATTGTGGGGTGACTTGCGCGACCCGTGCCAACGTCGGGGTAACATCATGAAAAAGAAAAACTATAGTGTTTGTCATTTATCATTACTTATTCGGATTATAGTGGATTTAATTTTCACAGAAGAGTTCCTTGTTCCATGCACGGTCTATGTATAACATAAAAGTTTCTCAGAGGACCATTCTGAGTTGCATTTTATATATATATATATATATAATATATATATATATATATATATATATATATGTATATATATACACAGAGAGCTGTGCCTAGCGGCGCTAATTAGCGACGCTAGTTAATAGCGCATCCATTAGCGGCGCTATTTTTCAAAATAGTTAGCGGAACAGATTACAAACAGTTACAAAAATAACCCCTGTCATACTCCAAAATGTGTTCCACAATGCTGCTGACAGATTCGAACTCTATAAAGATACTGATGGTGCTCATGTATATGCTCATATGCTTAAGTATTCATTAAATGTATGCCTTCTATTATATTGTTATTGAATTTTACACCCTTTTTGCTACGTTTTCACTGAAATAGATAGGGACTTTATAAACACCCTGTATAATCCTTATATTCTTATGTATATTTATATTCATATATTAATATTTACATATAGAGTCCAAATTCGCATAACGCTGACACGAATTTGGATAAATTTTTTATTTTCTTTCTATTTTATTTTTGCTGAATAATTGGCGAATTATTTTTTTTAATTTACTTAATAATTCTTTTAGACTTAGTTTCATAATGTAATCTTGCTATATTCTGCAATGTTCATTTTCTGTATACATTCTCTCCTCGTTGTAAAAGATGAAGTCATGTCTTGCTTAACGTTTAATTTTAAATCTTAAGCATTTAATTTTTGCTTATATGCATGTCTAATTGTAATTCATAATAAAATGCCTATTTCAGTTTCCATTTTTAGTTAACTCGGCAGCTCATGATAACATCAGATCTGTCAAACATGCGGTTTAAAATAAAAATATGACTTCCTCGTCAAATATCTTGCTTCTCAGTCTCCGCGCCCTTAGGATCGCTAGTCCGGAATACATCGATGCCGAATTGGAAAAAATCAACGGTATTGGAAGTGATCTGTGTTATCCATCTGCGTTTATGGAATCTTGTCTCAACAAGGCAAAACGAACTTTCTATCGTGTCAATAATAACACTCGTACTTTGTCAAAAAATATTTTAGTACTTCCATTTTTCCCGGGCTTTTTAGGCATTGCTAATGTACTTAAACTTTTGGATATTAATGTAGTATTTTCATATAACAATATTGTGAAAAATATCATAGTAAAAAATAGCCCTACCAATAATTCAGGCATTATCTATAAAATTGGGTGTAAACAATGTGATTCCTTTTACATAGGTCAGACGGGAAAGGATTTGCACACACGTATAAAACAGCATCAATATTCCGTTAGAACAGGACAGTTGTCCAGTGCTCTTTTTGTCCATTTGTCAGAGTTATCCCACTGTATTGATTGGAATAATACTTCAGTTTTATTTTACTCTAGCAACATTGTTAATAGAAATATTCTTGAGTCTGTCATTATCCAACTTTCAAATAACTTCAACATAAGCAAAGGTCTTTTTCAACTCGATCCTGTTGTTTTGAATTCCTTCAAAACAGATTTAGATAAAAAGGGTAGGACGCTAAATCTTTGGTAAACTTGTATCTACTTTATTAACTTTTAATCTTCATTTTATTTTATATATATTGAAACTTGACTATAAAAGGCAAAGTGTTAAAACCCGGGCAGATTTCCAGTATAAATTTGTATTTTTATAATTCATTTGATCTTGTGCTAAAATCGATATTTTTCCTTACAAATCTGTATGCCTCTTTGTTAATCCTTTAGTTTTTAATTTTTTTTTACTTCTCTGTTTATTGCATATATATATATATATTATATATATATATATATATATTATATATATGTGTGTGTGTGTGTAGATATGTATGTGTGTATATATATATATATATATATATATATATATATATATATATATATATATGTTTGTGTGTATGTATGTTATTTATTTATTTATTTTCTTTTTTTTTTCTTTCTGTAACCTATATATAGGCCGTAACCTTTTATGTACTTCAGTGTTCCTGAGGATGTCATTAGACGAAAGCGCTTGAGCACCTTTTTGTGTTTCCTTTCCTTCGTGGTTTTATTCATCGTAAATATTTTTCACGTGTTACTTTCGTGAAATAATTTTCATATATACTGTATATATATAGTATATATATATATATATATATATATAATATATATATACAGTATATATAAATGAAACACAGAAGCCAAGTCACATATGTTATTCATGCAAAAGATTATGCTACAATGAAACTTATTGCGCGGTTACAAATTGGAAAAAAATATTCACAGCTCCGCTTATGTGAGCATTAGCACTGCAGTTCACCAACCAACTTTTCATAATTTGTGGAATATGATGATATCCCTGCTCGCAAACAATCGTTGAGATTGGTATCAGTTAGGCGTGATCGGTGTTTAAATTTTATTATTTTCATTGTTGAAAACACCGACTCGCAGAGAAACGTTGAACCAAAAGAAGCTTTGATCTTCAAGGCAGCACTTCTGAGCAAAGGAAACTTGTTTTGATCAATCAGACTCCAAAAATTACTATCACTGGAGTGGATTTCAGAAGAACGTCGTTTTGTAGATCCAATATCTCCAGGTCTAGTTCTTCTGTTCTTGCCTGTAGTAAGAGTTCTACATTGGAAACAGCTGTCTCTGTAACATCTACTGGGTTGAATGTTATCAATGGTTCCATGAGTGTGAACGGTTGAAATCTTTTATAGAACTGTTCCTGAAGTGTTTGAGTGTGGTTCACAAATGGTGTTGGGTTGAAATTATCCTTGCTGATAATGTTTCATATTTGGAAAATGAAGAAGAAACGTTTTTGTAAGTGTGACTTTAACAAGGTCAGTTTTGATTTGAATGAGTTTACAACACGTCATTTCAGCCACATGCTTATCTTTACTCTGAAGCTCAAGATTCAAACCGTTTAACTTTTGGCTTAAGTCAGCAAGAAAAGCTAAGTCCAGTAAACAAGAATTGTTATAAAGTTGCTTGACATGTTCATTTCTGCACTTCAGGAAATTCTTGATCTCTTCTGCCACTCTTATGAACCTGACAAGAACTTTACCTTTACTTAGCCACCTGACTTTTGTATGAAATATAAGATCAGTATACTCGCTCTAAACATCCTCCAGGAGAGCCTTAAAAAGCCTGTTGCAAAGAAGCCGCCCGAATGCTGTTGATTATTTTCATTACAACATCCATGACGTGTCCAAAATGAATCACTTTCGTACGTAATGCTTCCTGGTGGATGATACAATAGTAAGAAATGAACTGTGGAAAGGGCAAAGGGCAATGAACCCATTCTTTCTGCCAATCATGGCAGGTGCCCCATCAGTGGTAATGAAGATAACTTTTGAAAAGGCATATTTACGAGTGTAGACAATTCTGAAAAAAAAAACAAATTGCGGATACTTTTTGACTTACCCTCGTATTTCCGTTACGTAGTTTATGAACGTGTGATAAATATCTTCGCCTTTTGTTCATCCTCTCATTGCCAATAACTTTAGAAACTGTTCTTTTGCAGAGCAATCACTAAATACCATCCTTATGATAACTGTCAGCTGAGAAGTGTCCGCTATGTCTGTGGATTCGTCATGTTGAATTGAAAACCAAACACATCTTTTCGAATTGGTTTTCAGTTGAACCCGCATGTCATTTGAGATTGCTTGTATCCGCCTCGTGATTGCATTATCAGACAGCTGCAAGTTTTTTGTTGCCAAGATAATGTCTGGTTTGTTTGCAAATCCTTCCAAAAGGGAATCAGCACCAACTAGAAAAGCTTCTTTTAACAATTCCCCGTCTTGAAATGGCTTTTTTTATTTGCTAACAAGTAGGAAATTTTGAATGCTGCATTGGTGGCATTTTTAAATGTTAGCACAGGCCTGGTGAAAACCGACTGCTGGGATGCCAGTTCAAATTTCAGTTAATTCAATTTTTTGTGTCTTAATTCAGACTTCAATGGATATCTGATGTTAAAAGAGTAATGATTTGTCTGAAAATTCTCTCAACATTGTTTTATTTCGCGACTACAACGCTAGAACTGCATAATAAGCAAATACATTTACCTTTGTAGTTAATGAAACAGAATTCTTCTTCCCACTCTGTGTTAAAGTAGTAGGTACGCTGTCTCTTACTAGAACTTGAAGTAGGTGTTATCATTTTGCAAAAGAAACAATGCACTTACACTTAAGGTTAACACATTACTAATCGACGCTGTTCGGCAACTCATTTGGTTATAATAACATAGCTAGTAGGCTCCGCCCACTCTAGTTCAGGCTCCATTTTGGTAATTTTTTGTTCAAAACCGAAATGCAAGTAGCGGGCAACTCTACAAACATCGGTGGGCGCCATGGCGCTCACAAGCACCGTGTTGGGGACTCCTGGGTTACGTTATTCTGCATCAAATTTAGTATACACATTAAGGGATAACTAAGAAAGGTTTTAATAAACACGTGCCCGTCTCCTCCCAACTAGGTTGTGTTTCAGGGGGAATTTCCTGCTCAAAGCGCAGCGGGCATTCTAGTACACACACACACACACACACACACATATATATATATATATATATATATATATATATATATATATATATATGTGTGTGTGTGTGTGTGTGTGTGAGTGTCTATGGGGAATAACACATACGTGCACACGTGGTTTCGAACCCAAGACTGCTTTTGTAGGAGTTCCGAATGATACTACCACACTACGACGAGGTAAAAACTAACACATCCTACCATCCTACTATCCTACTTACTGAACAGGTCCCGGGTTGGAATCTTTGATCTTTGTGTGGGTAATTATATATATATATATATATATATATATATCGGGTGGGCAAAAAAAAGGGAGACCTCGAACTTTTGCTGTAAAATCCAAAGTTATGATCAGATTTCAATATTTTTATCACATCCCACAACTAAGTAAATTTCCTATACTTTGAGAGGATTTCAAAGAAAACTAATGAAAATTACAGATTTATTGAACATTTCTTTATGCCACTGGAAATTCTCCATTTACACTACTACTGCAATGTCGGGTCGGCAAAAAAAAGGGCGACCTTTTAAATCCTTCATATCTCGGCAAATATGGTCCATAGAACCATGAAATTTTAGTATGTTAGTACTAGGTAATTTTATGGTTTGTATGCCATCCTTTAGCATTTTAACTGAGAAATTGGATTTATGGCGAATATTCCAGAAAAATCTTGCTAATCATAGGTTCAAATTGATAATTAAAGCGATTTTAATTAACGTAAGCCAACTGCAGGAGGTTTGGACAAGCTTCTCAAGAAAATAGGTAAAACAGGAGATATCAAAAGAATATCAGGTAGCGGTATTAAATTTGGCCACCAAACAGTCCTGATTTAAATTCTGTCGATTACGGCCTTTGGGAAAATTTGCCACAGAGAATTTATCGAGTCAAAGTAAGTGATGTCGTTCATTTACGACAGCTTCTTCTGGTAAAATGGGATGAGCTACCGCAAGAACAAATCAATAAAGCCATGGATGAATTCCGTCCTAGGCTTGTAGAAGTTAGTGGTAAACATCTCGAGCAGTTTTTTTTAACATCAAGGTCGCACCATATGTGAGTACAGTGTAACTTTTTATCTGCACATACAATGCAGTAGTAGAAATGGGGAATTTCCAGTGGCATAAAGAAATATTCAATAAATCCGTAATTTTCATTAGTTCTCTTTCAAATTCTCTCATCATATAGGAAATTCACTTAGTTGTGGGGTGTGAAAAACATATTGAAATCTGATCATAACTTTGTATTTTACAGCCAAAGTTCGAGGTTTCCCTTTTTTTTTTTGTCCACCCGATATATACAGGGCTATTTAAAATGATTCATCCGATTTCAACTGAGAATACTTCCGTACCTATCAACCAAACATCAACTAGGCGTACACCACATGAAAGAGAAAATCTCCGAGTTTTACAAAATCACCGCGAGAGGGATCCAAAGTCACGCCGTGGCCTAGCCTAGCAACAAACAGTCAGTGTGAAAATGGCGTCCGCACAGCAGAAGGCGTTTTGTGTGTTGCAGTTTTCGAGCTGTAAATCGGTAGTCACAGTGCAGCGTGAGTTTCGTCGACGTTACAGAACAGATCCACCGGGTGCTCAGAGCATCCGTCGGTGGTATCGGCAGTTCGAGGAACAGGATGTTTGTGTAAAGGCAAGTCCACAGGACGACCACGCGTGTCTGAGGACATGCTGGAGCGAGTATGGGAGGAATTCGACTATCGTGTCGACGTTGCTCGTGTAACTAGGGGAAGTCACATAGAGCATTTATGAGGTGAGAGACAAAATTTGGACAGTTTTTCCTTTGGTTGATGTATCACAAATCACTCTGTATTTGTAACATTAAAAAATATTCTCATTTGAAATCAGGTGAATCATTTTAAATAGCCCTGTATATATATATATATATATATATATATATGATACTTTTAAGCACTTAACTTAATGAACTTGAAAAATATTCTTGGTACAGTCGCAGAAAAAGGTTCACGCCATATATATATATATATATATATATATATTATATATAGAGAGAGAGAGAGAGAGAGAGAAATTCTGAAACAAGACGAGAAGGATCTCTTATGATCGGACACAAAACACGTTTCCCATGCGAAAGAAATATTAAATCATTCCGCTGTATACAGAAGGCAAATTATTAATGAAATCTTGTTGTGGCCTATTTGTATGCGTAGGAAACATGTTTTTACAAGATTCAGACACGTTTATTCATATTATTTACGTCACAGTCGATGTGTGACCCCTTGTGCCATTTTTTACACTTTTCAAGTTTGGAGGAAACACTTTTACTGCGTGCATATTATGCAGTTTGGCACTTTTAAAGTCAGGACACTTTTCAGCACTTAACTTAATGAACTTGAAAAATATTCTTGGTACAGTCGCAGAAAAAGGTTCACGATATATATATATATATATTATATATATATATATATATATATATATATACTAACTAAAGTGAAGCGTGCAACACCAAGGAGGGCTCGTTTTAGCATTGCAAGGTAACGTCCTGAGTCTGACATCTTACCACTGAGCCATCCAGAAAGCCCAAAAAAAACTTCCTTTCAAGTTTAGCTTTTGAGCGAAACTTATTTCATCGTGAAGGGTTAAATAAGTGAAGCGTTAACTAATGCAGTTTCTAAAAAACACGATGAAACGAGTTTGCTCAAAAGCTAAATTTGAAAGGGAGAATTTTTTGGCTTCCGATATGGTTTAGTGATAAGATGTCAGACTCAGAACGTTGTCTAAGGACGGGAGGACAAACCTTCTCTGGGGCTGCACGCTTCATTTCAGTCTTCTACTAAAATCAATCTACGATATATATATATATATATATATATATATATATATGAAAATTATTTCACGAAAGTAACACGTGAAAAATATTTATGATGAATAAAACCACGAAGGAAAGGAAACACAAAATGGTGCTCAAGCGCTTTCGTCTAATGACATCCTCAGGAACACTAAAGTACATAAAAAGGTTACAGCCTATATATAGGTTACAGAAAGAAAAAAAAGAAAAAATAAATAACATACACACACACACACACACACATATATATATATATATATACACATACATATCTATATATATACAAATACATACATACATACATACTTACATACATATATATGCAATATATCATATATATATATATACACATTTAACTGCAAACACGTAGTATAATTAACGTAAAGAACGACGCTTGTATAGGAGATATTCCGCGCAAGATGAGAGAGAGAGAACGAAACAAATGAAAAAATGAGGTAACCACCCGGGAATCGAACCCGGGATCTTCCGATTGCCGGTCAGATATGATAACCACTACACCATGGGCCTCACTCATTCAAATGCCGTAATTCTTCTACATACTCGCAGAAACCAATGCCCCAAGGGGGCACCTCCCGCATGCCGTAACATTATATACATTTGTTTGTTTCGTTCTCTCTCTCTCATCTTGCGCGGAATATCTCCTATACAAGCGTCGTTCTTTACGTTAATTATACTACGTGTTTGCATTTAAATGTATATAATGTTACGGCATGCGGGAGGTGCCCCCTTGGGGCATTGGTTTCTGCGGGTATGTAGAAGAATTACGGCATTTGAATGAGTGAGGCCCATGGTGTAGTGGTTATCATATCTGACCGGCAATCGGAAGATCCCGGGTTCGATTCCCGGGTGGTTACCTCATTTTTTATTTGTTTCGTTCTCTCTCTCATCTTGCGCGGAATATCTCCTATACAAGCGTCGTTCTTTACGTTGATATATATATATATATATATATATATATATATATATAGAGAGAGAGAGAGAGAGAGAGAGAGAGAGAGAGAATTATTTCCGTAGCTTCTCTTCTTCTTTTAACACGTATAAGATGTTTATACAAATTCACGTGAAAGGAGATTTCGAGGTACAAAAACAAATAAGGAATTTGAAACATTTCAAGACGAAGAGAAAAGTAGTGGAAATTATTTCACAAAGTAATTTCCTGTCGTGATTTATCAAACAACATGAACAGGTTAAAACTTTTAATAAAACAAAGAGGAAAGTTTAGGATTCGAAAACCGAATTTCTAACAATTTGTCAAATAAATTCACTGATTTTTGGTCACCGTCGGAACATCAAAGAAGTAAACTAGCTCACAACCATTGACGTCATCATCGTTCTCGTTAACTTTCATCAAAAATACTTTAAAATGGAAAGGTATCATTCTAATTATTGCAGTATAAAGCTTTTGTTGTTTGCGGACAATTATCATCATTATTATTAGTTATGTACAGGGTGTCCCATAAGTCTGGTCTCGTAGAAAAATTTATTTTCAATTAAATTTACAAAAATAATACGTTAAAATTAAAACAAATGTTCAAAGTGATGTCTTGTTTTGGGACCTTTTTTTTTTGGTGCAGGTAGAATGTGGCTAAGATGGGAGTGAGTTACACTCGTGAAGAATAATTTAATATACAGTATGTCAAAGCGATACCTGACATAGATGCATTCTTTGAAGAGAAATTGCAATGAGAGTGTATAACAGACTTTGATTTTACCCCAGAGGATGTAGCGAGAGCTGTAGGACAAATGAAATCACATTCAGCTGCAGGTCCTGACAAATGGAACACGCATTTCACAGCTACGACTGATGGCTGCAAAGAACTCAACTACTGAGAAAGACTACGTAAACTAAATTTCTGCTCCCTGGAAAGAAGAAAAGAGAGGTCCACCATAATCTACATATGGAAAATGATCGAAAAACTGGTACCAAACCTCAAACTAAACCCAATTACCATCTGAACAACGCTGGAAAATAGGAAAGGCAGAATGTGTAGTGTTCCCAAATTAAAGGCCCGACAAGGGACCTCTTCAACACTGAAGGAAAATAGCTTGGTTGTCAGGGGGCCAAGACTTTTTAACCAGCTTCCAAAGGACCTCAGAAACGTTACAGGGGTCAAAGTTGAAGTCTTCAAGAGAAGACTAGATGCCTGGCTCAGGACGGTACCAGATGAACCGGGTGTACCTGGCTATGTGCGGTGGAGAACGCAAGAAAGCAACTCGCTCCTCCACCAAGCCAGGCCTAGAGGCGGAGCCACTAGCTTAACCTTCTTGTAAAAAGAGACCAACACACGGAACATCAGCGAGGTTAACGAGGTTATAATTAATTAATTTATAATATATGTATAGTTATTAATGTAATATATATTTATTAAGTTAAATTTAAACAACTGCTAAAAAAATTCCAAACTTCCTTAATCACTTGGCTTTTGAATTTTTTCGATACCTTTAAAAATAAAATGGCAAATAATATTTGATTTCGGTATATTCATTTTGGGACACTGTGTATACATAAAATGAACTTCTTTTTTTTTAATTCTTAAATGCAATTTCGGGATCAGACTGTGTGTTGAGTATATTGAAAACTTTATTACAATACCATAATTGCGTTCGACCGGTGAATCTGTTTTTACAGCATTCCGATTCAGTATTTAATTAAGTAAATTTCTTTATTGTAGATAATCAGGTATAATCTTACCAACGTCCTTAAAATGCAAGCAAAGTCCACCATCATTATACAACCAACCATCATTAGACGCCAGAATAATGGTAATTTAAAAATTATATATAAATGTAATCATATTCAAGATTTGGAAAACTGCGGAGCATTTGTTTAAAAAAAAATACAACGAACCAAATAGGTTCAACGAACTATCGAATATACTTAAAATATTTTGTAGTTTTTCGTATGGTTAAAAATTTTAAATTTTATTAGTTTCAGATTTAACAAGACCACTACTTTATTCGATTACTGTAATATTCATTTGGACTATATTCTGCCAATAAACCTTTTCATTTTCATTTTCAATATTAAAATATTTTATATTTAGTTATTTATTTAGAAGATAAATTCGAAATAGTTAACTATTCTGATGAGGGCTCCTTTGTCGGGAAACCGAAACGTTAGTGAGAGGGAATAAATATACAGGGTGGTCAGTCTTACTCACTGGTTACAAATGATCTTCCCGATTTTAAACATTTATTATGAAAAAACTGACAAAGCTACAGCGAAAAGCAGATCTACAAATAAAGAAGAATTCAAAAAGTTTTATTTACAAGCTATTGAAGTTCAATATGCGCTATTTTTGTGGCTCTGCAGACATCAAAGCGGTATTCTGTTTCCCTCCATACATTTTGGAGCATATCATGCTGAACTTTTATAACAGCCTCACGTATCCTTTCCTTCAAATGTTGCCATTGGCGAAACAAAAGCTTTATTTTTGACATAGCCCCAGAGGAAGAAGTCAAGGTGGGTTAGATCGGGCGAACGAGCCGGCCAAGAAATGGGCACTCCCACGCCCGATCCAACGATCAGGCAATTGCTCATTCAGGAATGTTGTAACCTCATTGTGGAAATTGGGTGGGGCACCATCCTGCTTCAATAGCTTGTAAATAAAACTTTTTGAGTTCTTCCTTATTTGTATATTTTGCTTTTCGCTATAGCTTTGTTAGTTCTTTCATAATAAATGCTTAAAATCGGGAAGATCATTTGTAATCACCCTGTACTATAAAACGAGTTCGTTCTTATTATGAACGATAACACTGAAGAAATTAAAGGAAGAGAATGAAATCCAATATTCACCTAATTATTAGATGTAGAATGCAAAAATTACATTAAAACTGATGCTGATTTATACTACTACTACTACTACTACTACTACTAATAATAATAATAATAATAATAATAATAATAATAATAACTAATTAGTACCGAAATATCAAGAATTATTTTGGTGAAACAAGTTATGAATGAATCCCTTTCTCAGTGCATGATAATTAAAATTTATTAAGGGATGCTTCGTCTTTTCGATTCTCTCACAACTAATGAGTGAATCTACGAGAGACGACGATTCAGCACTGAAAGATTCAGCATTCGGATGGCTGAATCAGATCAAGAACATCCAAATTTCTGCCTGAGCACACCACCAGTATCCGAAGTTTTAATGATTTAAATATTGACGACTTCGAGTGTGGGGAACCCCAAGATAAAATTCGTTGACGATATTACAAAAAGATTTCTCTTAAAATGAAAGCTAAAAGTAGCTACCCATATAGATGTTTCTTCATATTCCATCAAACGCTCTCTAAAAACGGGCAAACATTAACATTGTGTAAAAAGTATACCCGAAGTTTGTAAGCTCACTTATTCTCATCTTCCGCAAGAACTGTGCATTCAAGCGATGGCTTTCATCAATTTTAAATAAAATACGTATGATTTTCATTTAAAAAAAGCTGCTTTTTTAATTAAAGTTGTAAGATTTACGGTTTTCCAAACTAGATTTTAAATTTTTTTAGATTAATCAAGTTATAAGCGTTCGCACTGTTCATTTTTCACTCCCAACTTACAGCCCACGCTCGGATTGGATATTCTCCTCAACATGTGATAAAGAGGACAGAGATGATTACACGTTATCTTACTACCTTCTTAATTAAATATCTATTACGCATTTAACACAGGCTGTCTCATATCAGGAATCCACACTAGGCTCAATTTTACATAATTTTCAAGTTACTTTTTCCCTATTTCACGTGATTTAACCCTATTATATCCTTTCAAAAGTGGACAAAAAGTTCTCAAACCGTGATCCCCCCTTTGCGGGAAAATCTACCGCTCCTTCACTGGAAAAAAAAATGTAGCTGTTTCCAATATTTTCTAGTTTAAATATTTTGTTTATGATTAGCAGATGTCATGCGTAAAATATACAACATCAGGACCTCCAATATTTCTAAAAGAGTGGAAGTTTCAGGCAGTGAATTATAGTTTCTGGACCAATTTGTGTTTCCTTTCAAATCCCGCGTGGTACTATTTCTCCTACCCGTAACTTATAAGGAAAATAAGTAGCCCAAGTGATATGTACGGGAAATAAACCCAAACTACGTACAGCTACTGCACTAGGCCAATGCTTTATACATATGCGTATTGAATGCTGTCGCGTTGATAACATACTGTTACGTTACTTCCGTTTGAAACGTCCAAAAAATTTGCAAAATATTAATTTTTCTGTCCTTTGTTTTGTTCATAGAATTTTGTTCAAGATCTTTTCCTTCCCTTCTTCATCTGAACGAAATTCAAAAAAATCTTTCGAGTAAAAATATTAAATAGTTTCCTTGACATTATCGTTTTTTCTATTATACTTGACCTTTTCTTTCTTCCTTCCTTCCCTTGATCATATTCCCCAGAAAGTGTTTCATATCTTCGCCTCCAAAACTCTTCAATTGATAAGAGCTATTCTCTATTTTCATTAACTTTTCAACCATTGAAAAACTCTTTATATATAAAAAAAGTTGATTAATGATATTTTTCATCTCGTCAAACTCGGTTCAATAATCTTTTTATTCTTGGTTCTTTTCATGCCAAAACCTTTTTAATACTCAGCTATACTCAATGCTTTTACTTCACGTATTTATTCTAATTGGGTACGGAGCCTACAGTTTAATTTCTTTTATATGATAAATAGTAATAATTCCTCTTCATTCTCTTTCCATTGCATTTGCCATCTGTCATATCGGTATTTTCAACACGTAGAAACCATTTGTAACCATTTACAGCAATCTGCAACCGCTGGTTACAAATCCCAAAAAATACATGGTCGGCTATTTGCCACCCAACCAGTGATCAATTCATCTATGTTTATTTTTCTCGTAAAAAATTAACATGATTGGGAAAATCCTCTCGCAGTTGAATTAAGATGGCTAACGACATTTTCTTCACGTGACATTTTACCGACAATTTTTTACAAGGTTAGGTTAACCTCTTTTGGACCACTGGGTCGAATATGTATCGTTTCCCATACACGCACTCATACCTTAACCCGACAAAAACTTCGGTGGTTAAGAGGTTGGTTAGATTAGGTTAGCACTGGTTAGATGAGCATAGCTTAGGTTAGGTTATTAGAATATCGATAAAATTTAGATTGGTTGGCACATATTTAAGTATTTGGGTTGGTACAACCAAATATCTTCCTTTGTGTGTACGATTTGTGTGATCATAAAAGCAGATATTTAAATTTTTCCTAATTTTGCGTCAATATTGTTATATAGTTTCTTATTATTCACATACATTCAGTTTCTCCCAATTAATAATAATAATAATAATAATAATAATAATAATAATAATAATAATAATAATAACAATAATAATAATTATGAAATATTTGCACACTATAACAAATAGTTAATCCAATTATATTATATAAAGGTAACATCCTGGAAACTCGTTAAGAGTGCCCTATAGATCACCTGAACCGGAGCACTGACGGGGTGAGTGGTCGGCTCAACCCAAACCAGGAGTCTACAGTTGGGAGCGAACCGTTCAGAGTCCGATACCGCGACCACTGTATTGCCGGGAGCCCTAACTATACTATATAGTTAATCCAATTGTATTAACCATACTTATTGCTTTGATAAAAACTTAAATAGTGAGTGTAACCACAAAAGAGTTGGATTAACCAACGTACGCAGGGTTGGAAAAAGTAAATAGACACCTCTGGTTTTCCATAGTTTTAGATATGATAATGAAAGTCCATAAATAATAACAGACTTATTGAATCAATATACTTAGAATCGTGTTTTTTACCCATTGCATTATATAAAGCTGACACATGTTCTGGCATTCCATTGATGACCTTTGCCATTTGTTCTTGAGGACAATCATCATGGTGTCTATTAACTTTTGTCAAACCTCTGTATAGTTCAATTAACCATTTGTTATCGTGTGCTTATAGTTAATCATATATTTAGTTGTTTTAACTAAGAATTTTTCCTCCATGCACAAATATATATAAGAATTAAAAGCAAAGTTTTAAAAGCAAAGGATTATTATAGAAAAAATATGCCTTTAATTCGAAATCACTAAAACTATTCCCTTTAGAAAAGAATTAAATGATAAAAGAAAGGGGTCCAGATATTACCCTTTTAAAGGATTACATATTTTACACCATAATTTTGTCTAAATGTTCATATTCTCAATTTTTCTCAGACTTAATTTATGGAATATCATAATTTCTTCCTCAAAAAAATGTAAGGGAAAAAAATTGCTTATTGACACGAGATGATATTTTTCAACCTTTCAAATGTTCCATGAGATGATTCCTCATTTCACGGAGGTCAGGCTTCTTGGCCCCCCTCTTGAGTTGACCTGGTGAAGTAGAGAGTTGGTTTCTTGCTATCTCCACTTAACATAGCCAGTTATTCCCGGCTCATCTGGAATTGTTCTGAGCCAAGCGTCTAGTCTTCTTTTGAAGATATCCACCACTACACCACTAGTGTTCCTTAGTTCCTTGGGCAGCTGGTTGAACAGGCTTGGTTTTCTCACAACAAAACTATTTTCCTTCAGAGTTGAGGAAGTTCCTTGGGCAGCTAGTTGAACAGCCTTAGTTTTCTCACAACAAAACTATTTTCCTTCAGAGTTGAGGATGTTCCCTGTCAGCCTTTAATTTCAGAACACAACACATTCTTCCCTTCCTGCTTTTCACTATTGTTTCAATAGTTATAGGATTTAAAGAAATGATGTACCAATTCTAAAATTTAGCCGATGACGAGGCTGCTGCAGATTCCATGAAGAAGTGACGATACCGATGCCGATTCTTTGCCTATAATTTTAAAAATCAATTCCCTTCATAAATTTTACTAATCTAATGTAAAAACTTTCAATTTTCATATTTTTACATTTCAAATTTGTTTAAATGTTTTTCCTTAGCTCACTCCACAATATACAGCAACATAATTTGTTATTCATACACCGTAGCTAAAATGATGTTAAAAAGTTTTATTAGGCCTATTCAGTAAAATGATGAAATAATTTTATTTCACAATAGTTTCCTTTCCGAGATGCATTGCTGCTTTTTTGCCGAGGACGATGCTGTTCTCTGTACACCGATTGTATGCTTTCTAGATATATCAGAATAATAAAATTATTATTATTATTATTATTATTAATGATGATGTTATTTTTTCAAGTTATAAAGAGTATTGCTTCTATCTTTACTTGTATGTAATGCGTCGGAAATGAAGTGGTTCGTGCTTGTTGTAACCGAGACAAAAATCCTGTCATAATAGTAAAGATACTAATAAATATCAACCATAATCATAATACAAAGCTTCCCAATGATTTCATACATAAACCAAATTATTCCATGCAACTTCCAGGAAATGCTCTCTCCTACAAAGGGGCAGATATCTGGAATGCTATACCCATAAACATCAGACAAGCACCATCATTAATATCGTTTCGTAATTCACTAAAGAAACACTTTACAAACTCCTACTAATGTATATATATATATATATATATATATATATATATATATATATATATATATATATATATATATATATATGCATATATATTGCAATTTGTAAATATTACTAAACAATGAAAATATATACAAAATTCACAATCTTGAATGGGTGCAATCATAAACCATATAAATTAGATGTTAAAGTTTCCAATATATTACGTCATAGTTATAATATCCCTCACTCATCTGTATCTTTGTAACTTTAAGACTGTATCATAATTTGTATTGTTCACCATTTTTCTTTTCTATTATTTCTATTATCATTTTCTGTTATTTTAAAGATTATTTAATTTTTTCCATTTGTAATGACAGAGTTAATTAAATGTAACTATTTTATTTTCAACAAATTCTATTTATATTTCTTCTTTTCCTTTGTAAAAATAGAAATGAATCTCAAAGACTTTTGCCTGAAAAGCTGTCGTGCTTCCCAACGGCATATTCAGACAAGAATACTGTAATTAAACTACAAAAATTAAATGTTAATCCCTATATTGTGTAAACCAGTATGGATGTAATGTATATCTTATGTAATGTGTTCTTTCTGAATAAAAATTATTATTATTATTTAAACGATGATATTTGACAATTTTACGATGGTGTTACACATTCATAATTAGACTACCATTTTATTTGAGAGATATTTTATACATGAACACGACAAATTTAATATCTTGTCCAGCCACCGTTGTTGTCTATCACTTCCTGCAGTCGATGTGGTACAGAAGCAACATGATTATATACCAGCTGTTGATTCCTCCTCAGCACCTCCCACTCACTAAATGTGTGTTGTAAAAGCTGGTCCGTTGTTCGTCCCTCCGCTGGTTCCCACACATTTACAATATTGGCACATTCTCGATGGGATTCATATCACAACCCTTACTTAACCAATCCAGGAAATGGCAGAGCATATGCAAGCACAGAAGGAAGCATAACCTCTTCGAAAATTTCTATATACTGGTCTGCAGTAAACCTCCCTGCTATTTTGGTGAGCTCTCCTACACCATACAGATGAATCCTTCCCCACATGTTACAGGTGACATGACTGCTACGTGCTTCATCGTAGATGTGCTCTTCAATATATCGGGTATTATTCCTCCTCCAACAATGAGGTGATCTGCGGTGATCTCGTAGATTCCCTTCCTCTTGCCACCTCCTCAACCATATATAAACAGTGTTCGTAGAAATTCCAAGTTCTCTCGCAATTTCAGTTGGAGACAGCCCGCTCTCCTTCATGCCGATGATTCTTCCTCTTACATGAATTTTCTGGTGATGATAATCCATTCTGCAGAGTAGTTGCTTCGATGAGATTCAGGAATAGTGTGAGCTTATTCTCAGTCACCATACCCGTTAACACCTCTGTCATGACGTCAAGTTGTGTCACGTGATACGTTAAAAGTCAGGTGGAATTGTTGGAATGCAGAAACAGTTTGGAAAATAGTCATTAAGCTGCTACACCAACCAGCGGTTCCGAACCTTTTTTGTGATTATCCCTTTTGGTTAATCGCCTACCCCAACCTAAACTACTTCTGTTTGTATATCGAACAGCTCGAAGGGTACAGCTTCAGTCACAAAACAGTGAACCACAGCGAAAACTTCGTGGACCCTTCAACTGGAGCACACACGCAACGGATAGAGTCGATGTGGAACCAAGTCAAACGCGGTAACAAGCGCCGGTGTGGTACGCACCGTTCCATGATCGACTCGTTCTCTGCGAGTTTCTCTGGCGTCACCGACACGCAGGCAAAGATCTAGTGCGCCAAATGCTGAATGATATTGCGCAGTTTGGCAAGTAGCAAACTTTGGTTTGTGTTTCGTTCTGTGTTCTGGAAACCTGTAAACGTAATAAACTTGCACATAACTTTTTTCGTGTTTATTTCTTCAAGAAACGGATTGCGGAAATGGAATCAGCTTAAAAATCTACGTCTATACAAAAAATATTGAAAAAAATCCAATGCCGGACCTAAAACCGAAAAGATTCCACATAGTAATGTGACTATCATTTTTGACTCGGTATTTTTCGCATGAAAAGATGTGTGGTAAATCTATACATTTATCTAATTTAGTTTACATTTGCTGTAAATAAGGCTTTGTTAATACATGAATATTGGCTCTAGTAAATGTTTATGTATATGCATACTCGTACCCTTGTTTTAGTTAGCCACACGCCACCCCCACCCCCTTGACCAAATCCTGGGTACGCCCCTGCTTATGTATAAGTTAAACATATGATATTGGTCAAATAATGGCTGCAACATTACATAGGAAGCAAGCGAAACGCGTCACCAGCACTTTCTTTGCCTCTTCAGCAAGCAAAGGATACTCCCCATCCACTTTTGCCTAAAATTTCTCGATTTTTTTCTCTGCGAACTCAAAGTTCAGAATAAGATCTTGCCGCATTTTCAACAATTCTGCTTTTAGTTCAGGTGAATCACTGCTTTTCGGGCGTAATAAGTGAATGGTCTCTTTCTTCGATAGCATGGCTGCGTATTAAATATGTATTAATTCATTTAATGTCCTTAATAAGGATGTCGATTGTAGATTTGACATACAGTGCCTACACAGAATCTAGATTAAATTAGGTTCTATAGGTAGAAATTCAATTTTTAGCTTTTCTTCAGCCAACGCGCTGCTATGAACACACCATGTCAGGCTCGGAAAGTCTATAATTTTCCTCGTGGTGTAGCCGTTCGTCTTTTGTAACAGTGCGACCACGACCTAAACAGTTAAACGGTCTAACTCAAATTTTTTTTACACAAAACGAACACTAAAAAAAAATTTTTTTTCAGGAATTCCTTTTTACTCCCGGGAAATGTCAAAATTAACCCTTGGGGGTAATTACCCCCACTTTGGAACCCGCTGTGCTACACAGACCATCACATACTTACAATTTTTTTCAACTTTTTCTAGGTCGAAGGACCCTGTAAGCAACATGTCAGATATTGTGGAACCCAGATACTCTCGATCCATTCTACTCTCCTTCGCTTTGTAAGCAAAATGATGGAAAACTATGTAATAAACCAATTACATATCGTTACGAACAAATATAATACATTATTCACTGCTTGTTACAAAATACCCCTTTATTTCCATTCTGCCATTCTGAACTACTGGGCTTCAGTATGTTATGTTAAATATTTTTTACACAACATATCAGAACCCTTAATGTTTTTTCGCTGAACCCAGGTAGAAAACAATGACGTATGGGCTAGTGGATATTTTCGCTCATCTATCGTTCAATTGGCAATTCTAACGACGCTTTAGCTCACTCACTGAACCCCAGATTCATTCACAAAATGTTACAACCGTTTGTAGTACACACAACAAATATATGCCAGGTGTCGCTATCTGTTCTCAAGAGTATCCTACGAATAATGAGCGCAACTGTACATAGTTTTAATTTTTGTTAGTTGTTAAATTTGGTTAAATATACATTTCTATTTGTTTGAAGATTTTATGAATTATATACAATATATAGTACATATATAGGCCCCTTCCTCTTATTAGCCTTAGGCCCTCACAGCCTTAATCCAGCCCTGCGCATATCAAGAGGCCTAGTTCTAAGGCTAGGGTCAAGGTTACAAGCTGGTTCTTAAGTTTGAAAAACTTTATGGGCCTTCTCGGGTTCATTCACTACTGATTTTTAATAAAAAGATATTTTTTGTAGGTAATTTTACGCGCAGAATTCAATTTTGGCCTTTCCTAAATGCGGAAATGAACCAAAACTAAGCTATATCAACCCTAGCCTAACCAGAGCATTTTTTAACCTAGTGAGTGGGCGACATGAATGTCACCCAGTGAAGAAAATTTGTCGCCCAGTAAATAAAATTTTAGGGTACTGGGCGACAAGGAATTTTCAAAATTTGTAAAAATAGAATTGTCTTGGGAGTTGTCTTGGGAGCATTGTCTTGGAAGCCATATAAATACATATAATACACGCACATATGCCACAATTAGAACTGTTTATCCTAAGTGTAAATATGAAATTTACATTGAATATTTATATATAGATAATGCTAGTGTTATTTCAGACCACACGGAGATGTGGCTTGATTAGGGAACATCCGGATCCATAGTATCCTTAATCCAGGGGTGTGCTGGGACCGGTTCGGTCCGGTTCGCCCGAACCGGTTGTTAAATTTTGATTGGATCACCGAACCGTTTGTTTGTTTTTAAATATTTAACAGTCAGTAGAAATTTATTTATATCTAAATTGTTTTTCATTTTTTCAGGATTTTATAGAAAAATATAGGTAGTATCACAAGCAGTGGTCGTTTCAATATTTACTTATTTTTTGATGAAAAAGTAGTTTATTTTTAGATAATTATGTCATCACTGAGTATAAAGAATATGTTAAATCTGCCAAAATGTTACAAAATGCTGTTTAGAAAAGCTAAAATGCGTTTGTTTCCGTGGCTCCGCCCCGGACCCAGCTGGGGGAGCTACCGCTCACCCTAGACCCCCTAGCTTAATGACTCGCGCTTTTGGCGCTCACCGATTTACACCCCTATCTGTATCAGAACCGGTTGTTAAGAAATTGGCAGCACACCCCTGCCTTAATCCCCTCCCTTCCTAACTTCCCGATCTGCCTTTGTCGCCCAGTGGGAAAAGCTTAAAAAATGCTCTGAGCCTAACTAAAATAAAAAGTAAACTATCCGTTTAACATCGTTTTAAACAAATCATTATTTTTATTTCTTTTTCTCCAAATAAATTCACACAAGTATGAATCAATCTTAGGTTAGGTTAGATTGATTTCGCTTAGGTTACGATAGTGCAACTCACCTCTTAAATAGTTGTCATAATCTATTACTTTCGAAACAAGATATCGTATGATTTTTTGTGGAAGAGATTACGTTCATTTAGGCTACAGTTGAGTATAATTTGCTTTATGTTTTGGTTAGGTTTGGGTTTATATATCTTAGTTTTGTTTAATTTCCGCGTTTAAGAAAGACCAAAATTGAATTCTGCACATAAAATTACTGGGATCACCTGAAAATCAGGGTCCCCAGCCTTCTTTAGTTAGACTTATAAGGCTAACTAACGAAAATATCACGACCTAACCTAACCAATCGTTAGGTCAACTGTACACCCTTGACGATTGGTTAGGTTAGGTCGTTATATTTTCGTTAGTTAGCCTTATAAAGCTAACTAAAGAAGCCTGGGGGCCCTGATCTTCAGGTGATCCCTTTAATTTATAACAGCAATTATTAAGTATTTTAATTTTTAATATAACCTATAGTTAGGATTTTGAATATGGCATACTTTCGTGTCCCTGATTGTTCCTAATTATTAAAGATGTAGAAAGGAGTTGAAAATATTGGACGTTTTCCAGTTTATGTACCGTTTTCTACAATGTTGGCTTTTATGCAAATTTCTAGTGTTTCTTTGCTTCTGTTAGGCACAGCATAGAGTAAAACAGGTTAGGTTAGGTTAGGTTACGTTAAGTTAGGTTAGGTTATCAAGAACTTACCTCTCTTAAAAAGTTGTTATAATCGACGGCGGTTGTATGATCAATCAAAAATAAATTATATGAAAAACGGTACACAAACTGGAAAAGGTCCAAAATATTAAATATCATTTTAAGCAGCGGTCGCCAATAGACAGACCGCGAGAATAAACCCATACTCTGATTATAGGATTTAGTTTAAAATATAGTCAAACTCTGACATTTCAAAAGAATCAAACCAAACTTTCCCTCTTCTTTTGTAAAGTTTAAATACACTTTTCTTTCGGGAGATTAAAAGTGATGATTTTAAGTTGATTTTGGTAAAAATAATGTCGGCCACATTACGAAAGGAATCTGAGAAAAAAAAAGAAGTCTCATTAGCGAATCTTGATTGAACTACAGAAACGGTGCTATAAAGTTTGTCTCAAAATGTGTTAGTGTCCCATCGTTTCGTTTGGACGAAACCATATCTTTCGAATGCGCTAAGTTAAGCTCTATAAATCTATCTCGGAGTTCAATTAATTTAACCTAACCTTTCCTAATATAGCAGTAAAATGATCTCTCTTTTATTTGGCCAAAAACAAAACCGCATAAAAAAAATACATTTTGGATAATAAATTCAATTTTAGCTCAAACGCTCTAGCCCGACGACCCCTTCCCCGCTCTAGGATCTAGGCCTAATACTAATTAATATAAAATCTTTTATAAGTTTTACACGTATACTGGATATTTTTCTTTGTTTTTATAACATTTAAAAGGTATTTTAGGGCCTCTTTACTTACCCATATTTCTGGTTTAAAGTATAAACGAAGCTGAAAAAAGTTATTAAGCCTATGCTATTGTCTGTAGCTCTACGTTTGATTTAAACAAAGTCTGTTTTATATATTTAAACTACACATACAGAATATTCTCCGTTTTTACAACATAATTATGGAACATTCGTCGGTAAGAAAGTGTAGGAAAAATATTCGTCTATTTAAAATGAAATTTTCGCGGAATTTAAAAAAAGACCCACCTCGTGACTGACTCCCACCCAAACGAAAAGAAAAGAAAAAATAATAAAAAAGTGTGTGTGTGTGTGTGTGTGTGTGTGTGTGTATTGATCGATTACGGTAATAAATAACATGACAATGGGTCCAAATTTTCACCTAATTTGCAAAGAATTGGGACGATACGAAAATATCCCTCGTATCGAACGCGAAACAAATTACGGCCATCAGATTTGTGTGATTCATGTTTTGAAATTGTAAGCTCGGTTTGTGGTATTTAAAGGAATGGAAACTACAAATATGAATGCGATCGAGAAAGAGAAAATGATGCTAAGAAAAGATGACTAGAATGTTCCGAAGGAAAACGGTGTGGATGAGAGAGAGAAACAAATGAAAAGATAACTACGAAAAGAAGACACTATTGTACAAGAAAGAACAGTAACAATTTATGATGTAGTGAAACTACCAAACAAAGATAAAGATCAAAAGACGATTAAAACTAAAAACGTAGAAAATATCGTACACAAATATTATGCAAAAGGGCATTGCAGATACAGGAACTTACTCTAAATGTTTGGTTATATACAGTATGGTGGTCCCTCGGTTAACGATATTAATTGGTTCCGTGAAAACCATCGTTAATCGAAATTAAAGTTAATCGAATATAGGAAATACACGTTAAAGGCTTAATTCGTTTCAAGATGATCGGAAGTTGACCTTATTCACCCTGAAAACATAGTTTATAAATAATATTATAATATTTAAACACGCAATTTTAATAAATAAACGTTATAAAATATTAAAGCGTTAATATTAATAGAAACATGGATAACTAATGAATAAATAGAGTAAAAAAAGGTGCAAATAAATAGAGCATAAAATAAAATTCTTACCTTAGGCTAAGAAGATGGATGGCTTAAGGGATTGATGGATCCAATCTTATTCTCTTTCTGAAGAAACTGTCAAGAGTTGTTTGTTTGTGCTGACTTCCTCCTCTCCATTAACACTTAGGAATGTTCCGATTGGGCGAAATTGGCTGCCCCATGATATCGTAAACATATCGTAAACGAAAATTTATCGTTATAGAAACAATGGGACCCCTTTGGCGGATCGTTAATCAAAATATCGTTAATCGATGGCATCGTAAACCGAGGGACCACTGCATATACTCTAGACTTTAGAGTCTAGAGTCTAGACGTTTGTTATATACAGTATATGAAACGTCTACTTGACATCTCATAAGAGCTTAGCTTTCTGAAAATGAATAAAACCATTTTGAAATGTTTACCTAGATATTTCAATATCTGAAAAGATGCTTAAGTTTTCAGATATAAAGGCGTAGAAATTAAAACATTTCATTCATATAATAGGTTAGTTTTATATTCTTTGCGCCTAGACGCATGCGCATTGTGATTAAAAATATTTGAAATTGTGAAGCAGTTTATTTAGAGTTTGTATTTATAGGCTATCTCGAAAGGAAGAGCAACAAATTATTATATTTGTGCATTTATTCATTTATTCCACGTACGCTAAGCTCTTCCAAGTGTCTTTTATGCATTTATTATTTTATTTATTTGGCTAAGCAGTAAAGTTCGGATTTTCTCGGTTTCATTCAGGTCCGATTTAATAAAAAAATAGAAGCTATATTTTGCTTTAGGTATTGGATCACCTGAAGGTCAGGGCCCCCATGTATTCTTTTTTTTTTGCTTTACAATACCATAAATATAATAAATTAAAAAACTGAATGCCCGGTTAGGTCAACTGTACGCCCTTGAGACGATTGGTTAGGTTAAGTCGTGATATTTCGTTAGTTTAACGAAGATATCATTTGGTAATTGAGGCTGGGGGGCCCTGAGCTTTAGGTGATCAATTAAAGTAATAAATTATTGTCAATCATCATTAACTCGAGTTAATATGGTGCTTAGATATAGAGAAAGAAGGTTTTCTGCATTATTTTGATCCCTTTGAGGATGGTATTTTATGAAAGTATTTAATTAAATCAAATTTTAATATAATTAAAAAATTAATCATTATAGATTATTTTTAATACTGAACATTAAAAATTAATACGATCTTAAGATACGTCAAAAGGAGGATTTGCATTGTTTCATCAATTTTACGTTTACATTTACGTTTTAGTTTATATTTTAAATCAAACTAATTGTCAGCCGCATATTTTCAATAGGTTTTGAAGGGTTAATTTCACATACAGTATATATATTAGTGATGGATCGAGTGGTCGTTTTTCACAACCGCGGTTGCGGTTGTGTTGCGGTTGTCGAATTTTTCAACCGCGGTTGCGTTTGCGGTTATCATATACTAGGAAAAATGCGTAATATTAACGGATTTAGCCAACTATAGTGCGATTTAGCCACACTTGGTACATAATATATACTAAATAGTATTTATTTAGTAAATACCTTATGTTGAAACACAAGTTTTGCAATACACCGCTAAACTAAACATTACACAATATGAAAAACCGTTGTAGATATGAAGAGCTCATAACATTAAACCGATAACAATCAAAGCAGAAACGAGGACTGATGTTGTCAACTAGCAGCGAGTAGACTGCGCAGGTCCGTTTTAAACACAGACCACTTCTTACCCCTTTTGGGGGAGTCAGGTTCGAGAACCACCCCTTTGGCCAACCAAGGCCATTGACCAAGTTACACGAACCCGAGAGGTCCGTCGAGCAGGAATAAGCTTATTTATTGACTATTGTACTAAAGGCGATTTTAGTTTGAAGAAAATTAAATACAAATAAATGTTACTTCATGGAGCTCACAGAGTAATACTTAGAGCGCAGTTTAAAACCAATTTTACTACGGCAGCCGTATGACGTCACGTTTAAGCACGCGTAAGGAGACCCATCATTTTCTTTTTAAAAAAAGAAATATTTCTTATTAACCTAAATTAAAATTAACTAAGCTTTTACAACCGCAACCGCACTTATGGAACGGCGGTTGCGGTTACGGTTGCGGTTGTGAATTTTTGTGCGGTTGTAGTGCGGTTGCGGTTGCGGTTGCGGTTATTCGATCCATCACATATATATATATATATATTATATATATATATATATATACACATATACTAGAAGCCAGGCCCAGCAAAAGCTCCAAAACAAAACGTAAAGAGGGGTTACTGGGAGGGGCGAGTGTGTTACTAAAACCGCCACTGGTTCTCTTTAGTGTGTATACTAAATTTGGTGCAGATTACTTCAGCCATCTAGGCGTGTATAAACGAACATTGAACATCATCATCATCATCATCATCATCTCATATATATATATTATATTTGAAAAACTAAAATTACCTTTGCGAAAATGTCCAACGCCCCTCGAATAAATGTTTTTAAGCAATATAGCGTCATTTTATTGGATTATCCTCGTGAGCAATATAGAGAGAAAGCGATTGTGTATAAGGATGGTTTTGCAGTGAAAGCTATTTGTATATTTGTGTACATGTCACGTTCGTTTCCGTTCAAACTACTGTATAGTCTCGAGTTTGAGAAATGTAAGTTTTCGAAGTAATGTGATTTAGAGACAATATATTTTGAAATGAGAAGCCAGTTTAAATTTAAATTTCCCCGTTTCCTTACTACAAATCTGGTTTTCGGTCTCAAACAAGATTTAGCTTCTCTCTCTCTCTCTCTCTCTCTCTCTCTCTCTACAAAATGAAACATTTATGATAAAATATATAATAAATAAGAAAATATAAATTCTAAATGAATAAGTGTGAGTTTCATTGTTTTATGAACTGTATTAAATGACACACCACACACACACACACAGACAGAGCTATGGCTACCGTATAAAACCACGACATTTATACATTTTAAATTGTGGATGGTGAGATTTAACCTAATTTGAGAAACCTAATTAACTTAATTTAACCTAACCTAACCTTCACTGTATACACTTTTTTTAATGATATTTAGTTATTTTCAAGGGAAAAAAGGTCTGAAAATATAGCAACATCATTAACGTCGCTACATGCACGTTCTTGAAGCGATAAGCTCTGTGTGTACCCTAAATGTTTCGGAAATACGTAAGATAGCAAAACACACACACACACACACACACACACACACACACACACACATGTACCTCGATGATATAGTGGATAGCATCGCTAACTACAAATCCATCTGCCCAGGTTTAGATTCCTGATGATGGCAGGTGGTGCTCAGCTCATCCAGCTGTTCATCCTTCCATACCAAAAAAATGATTAATAGATAAATGGGTACCCTGGGTAAACTAGTGGTGAAGACGTTGGGCTACTGATCGGCAGGTCGTAAGATTGAGTCCAGGCGAGGACTTTGTAATTTCTGACCACCCGTGGTGTGTCGTTGTTCGAATTCCACGTTAAGCCGTAGGTCCAAGATGGAGCAATACGCTTGACTTTCGTCAGAATAAATTCGGGCGGAAGCGAAACCAAGGTTAACCAAGGTCATATATACACACACACACACACACACACACACACACACATATATATATATATATATATATATATATATATATATATATATATATATACACACACACACGAGGGTAATTCAATAAGTATCCGCACTTTTTATTTTCACATCTGATAGATTATAAACACATCACTTCTCAACATAGTCTCCCTGTTTCTCAATACACTTAGTCCAGCGATCTACAAGCTTCCTAATGCCATCACAAAAGAGTGTTTTTGGCTGTGTGCGTAGCCAGTCATGCACCGCCTCCTTCAGGTCATCATCGCCTTGGAATCGCTGACCTCTCAAAGCGTCTTTTACTGGTCCAAACAGGTAAAAATCCGAAGGTGCCAGGTCTGGACTGTAGGCTGGATGGTCGAGAACGTCAAAGTTAAGTTCTTGAAGGCATTTTCTAGTCTGTGCAGCGGTATGAGGGCGCACATTCTCGTGTAACAGAATAACACCTTCCGACAATCTCCCTCTCCGTTTTGTGCGAATTGCTTGCTTTAACTCATTCTGAAGCATGTCAGAATACGATGCACTTGTTACTGTAGTTCCACACTCTAGATAATGTTCAAGGATAGGGCTTCGTGTATCCCAAAACAGTGTCAGCATAACTTTACCTGCTGACGGCTGCGCTTTGAACTTCCTTGCAACGGGAGATATTGGATGCTTCCATTGCATGCTCTGTCGTTTGCTTTCTGGTTCATAGTGATGGATCCAGGTTTCATCTCGGTTTTCATTCTCGACCATCCAGCCTACAGTCCAGACCTAGCACTTTCGGATTTTTACCTGTTTGGACCACTAAAAGACGCTTTGAGAAGTCAGCGATTCCAAGGCGATGATGACCTGAAGGAGGCGGTGCATGACTGGCTACGCACACAGCCAAAAACATTTTTTTGTGATGGCATTAGGAAGCTTGTAGATCGCTGGACTAAGTATATTGAGAAACAGGGAGACTATGTTGAGAAGTGATGTGTTTATAATCTATCAGATGTGAAAATAAAATTGTGAAAATAAAAAGTGCGGATACTTATTGAATTACCCTTTTAATATATATATATATATATATATATATATATATATATATATATATATATATACACAGACTTCTTGGAGACACTGGAAAAACTCAAGGAAAATCAGCACAGATTTCGATCAGGAAGATCATGCTATCACAACTTATATAACAATATACTCGACGCACTTGAAGGCAATGAAAACTATGATGTCATATACACAGATTTTGCTAAAGCTTTCGACAAATGTGATCATGATATAATAACGCATAAAATGAAACAGATAGGAATAACAGGCAAAGTTGGAAAATGGATCTACAACTTCCTCAGAGAACGTCTACAGGTCGTTAAAATTCAAGGTATAACATCATCAGAATCGGAAGTACGCAGCTCAGGGCCACAAGGAACATTATTGACCCCGCTCCTTTTCATTATGATAACATACATAGACAGTGAAGTAAACAGCAATAGTATAGTAACATCCTTTGCGAACGATACAAAAATCAGCAGAAAAATCAGTGATGCAAAGGAGGTGGAGACCATGCAGAGGGACACAAACAGAATATACAAATGGTCAGAGAAGAACAACATGACATTTAACACCGAGAAATTCCAGCGCTTGAGATATGATACAAATGAGGAACTTAAACAGACAGCATATTATGCCCCTGATAGACAGGAAATTCAGAGAGCCATGAAAGCGATAGATTTGATGGTTATAATGACCGATGATGCAAAATTCGAGACACAAAATCAGATAGCGATAAATAAAGCAAAAAGAGTCGCGGGGCAGGTACTAAGAACCTTTAAAAGAGGGGACAAGACAGTAATGGTCCCCCTGTTGATAACAGTGATCATACCAAAACTTGAATATTGCTCAGTCTTGACGTCGCCATACAAGAAGCAAGAAATTAACAAACTAGAAGATAGAGACATTTCACAGCCAAGATCGATGGCTGCAATGAACTCAGCTAGGGAAAGACTACGTTAACTAAATCTGTACTCCCTGGAAAAAAGAAGAGAGAGATACACCAAAATATATACATGGAAAATGGTCAAACAACTGATACGAAACCTCAAACCAAACCCAATTACCACCCAAACAACACTAGGAAATTGGAAAGGCAGAATGTGTAGTGTTCCCAAATTAAAGGCCCGACAAGGGACCTCTTCAACACTGAAGGAAAATATTATAGTTTAGTTGTCAGGGTGCCAAGATTTTTTAACCAGCTTTCAAAGGACCTCAGAAACGTGACAGGGGTCAAAGTTGAAGTCTTCAAGAGAAGACTAGATGCCTGGCTCAGGACGGTACCAGATAAGCCGAGTGTACCTGGCTCTGTGCAGTGGAGAGCGCAAAAATGCAACTCGCTCCTCCACCAAGCCAGGCCTAAAGGCGGGGCCGCTAGCTTGACCTTCGTGTGAAGAGAAGCCAACGCACAGAACTGCTACGAGGTTTTATATATATATATATATATATATATATATTATATATATTTATATATATATATATATATATACATATAAAATTCAGTTTGTATGTTGGTAAGTATCGGAGTTTATTTTTACTCTATTATCAAATAAGTCTCATTGGGAAGACGTTAAAAGAAAATACAATTGTAGAAAGGTTTCATTTATTGCTTAAGTCTTGCAAAAATGGAATTTATTTTACAGCCACAATATCAGATGACTTTATCTAGTTTAAAACTGGAGTAATACTCTGTATTCCTCCTTTTGCTATGCTTTATATATATATATTATATATATATATATATATATATATATATATATATATATATATATATATATATATATATACACTGTATAGTTTCGATCTTAATATAGTTTTATAATTAATATGCGTTGTAATTTTTATACATAATCCTAACTGTTTCTATCCAAATTATTATTATTATTATTACTAGTACAGTTCCCGTCACTTCGCTGACGGTTAGACAGGCTAAACTACAAAAAAAGAACCCAGCCGTGAAAATTTTGAGCTTCACATTGTGTCAACATTTCTGAATCTGGTATCTCCCAAAACCTCCTCACCCCCATTCATACAACTTGGGGGCTAACCCCCTCCCCCATTATCCCCACCCCTCCCCATTACCACACCCATCCCCCATTACCCCCACCCCCACCCTTCCGCCCGCCCCCCAACCCTTCCCCCCACTCCCACCCTTCCCCCCACCCTCACCCTTCCCCCATTGCTAAACTACAGAAAAGAACACAGTCATGAAAATCTTGAGCTTCACATTGCCGCCCGTAATACAATTTCTGAATTTTTTTTACAATTTCTGAATTTTTTTTCAATTTTTTCTCACAATTTCTGAAAGTGTGACGGACGGACAGCTCTCTTATTATAGTATAGATAGATTATTATTATTATTATTATTATTATAATGAAATGGAATCAGTGTTAATAATTTTTTATCCTCATTGTCCAGGTATTATGTTTACTTTTTAGCTCGTAGAATCTAGTCATCTTCAGATCGTGGCTGATATGATTATAAACCGAGCCACGCAAAGGCAAGAATTTTCTTCTCACCCCTACCTCCCCCATCCCAATCCCTCCCGAAGTAATAATAAATAAAAAAATTAGCAAATCTGTGTCTAAATTCGTCTCGAAATCAGTCTTGAAAATACTCGACGGTACACCAAGGAAACGCTGAAGCCATAAAATATATTTTTTAATTCGAAAGAAAAATCTTTTGTTGAACGTTTTGAAGTTCATTTTTTTTAAGTAAAAGAAAATTCCATCAAATTCAAAGATATGCTTCTACTGTGTGTGTGTGTGTGTGTGTGTGTGTGTGTGTGTGTGTGTGTGTGTGTGTGTGTGTGAGAGAGAGAGAGAGAGAGAGAGAGAGAGAGAGAGAGAGATTTAAATCTGATTTAATCTTCTTTATTGTACTGTAAAATAAATTTACGTTTTAAAAAGTTTTCTGTAGAATCCTCGTTCCTTCACTGCAATATTTACACACACACACACACACACACACACACACACACACACATATATATATATACATATATATACACACAAAATTCTGTATCCCTTTAGGATTGCGGGTAGTCGTAAAGTGGGTCTGGATGTATTCTGATGGTTTTTGTGGAGCGTCTAGAAAAGGCCGAGAAAATACATCAAAGGAAAACAAGCCTTGAATAGCACACATTATCTTTGAATTTGCATCTTCAGAGAGCTTTCGAGTACCTCTTATTCCGTTGGAAAAAAATATGTTTGTATTACAAACTTTCCTTAACATATACTTGTTTTATTGCGTAAAAAGCAATTTATAGCTACTAATTGGTTTAGATATGCTGTTGTTGAGTTCTATAGCCTGTATGAATATATATATTTTTTTTCTTCATGTAAGGAGGAAGGGGTTAAGGGCAAGCACCCGTAAAAGTGACCCCTCCGCAGAAGAAGGAGAGAGCCAAAAACAAGGTCTCCAAGGCTGAATGATGCCATTTTTTTTTTTTTTTTTAATATAAATTTTGAAAAGATTTTATAGTGTTTAAGATGTATGTATGTATGTGTAGTGAGGAATAGCGGGAGAAGTGTGTGTTTGAGAACACGCTGGACTGATCACACAGTAGAGAAGACACGGCAAAAGATCAGCTGAGGAGGACAGTAACAGGAGAAATGGGATTTCCAGCATTCCCTGTCTCCTACCTACCCCCCCCCCCCCCTTGGAATACTTTCTTGTCGATTGGTGTCTACAGCCTCCTCCTTTTGTATTAACTTTTAACCTTTGGTTAGCCTCCGCCCGAATTGTTCATTCTGACGAAGATCAAGCTTTTCATTCCACCTTAGACCTAGAGTTTAACGTGGAATCCGAACCACGCCCCACCAGCAGCCTAGCCTAGCGTCTTAACCATTAGGCCACCCAGGGTACCCATTTGTCTACCAACCACTTTCTTTATTGTGTGGAAGGATGAACAGCTGGGTTTTGCTGCGCGCCGGTTGCCGTCACTGGGTCTTGAACCCGGGGCCGATGGATTCGTAGTCAGCGACGCTAACCTCTACACGACCGAAACGCATATATATATATATAAGCAAACAACCACAGGGAAAAGGAAAAAGAAACTCGAAATCCGAGCGCTTTCGTGATATATTCACATTCTTTTTCCTTTTCCCTGTGGTTGTTTGCTTATTAATAAGATAACGTGTTATTCTGTGATTTTACTGCATATATACAGGGCGTCCCAAAAAAATGTATACACACTTTAAATAATTATAAAGGCAGTGTTTATTAAAATACATTTCATTTTCAAAATGTAATAGAATCTACAGACATTATTTAATTGTTTTGTCAACGCCTGTTTTCAAACTGACGTCCGTTCTGGTCCAGGCACTGCTGATAACGCGAAGCAATGGAATCGCAAACATCACGAAACATTTCGTTTGGTATTTGTGTGCATTCTCGTTCAATGGCTGCTCTCAATTCAACGACTGTGCAGGCGTAGACTTTGTCTTTTAAGTATCCCCATAAAAAAAAGTTTAGTGGTGTGAGGTCTGGTGAACGCGGAGGGTATTCTACGAAACCCCTTCGTCCAATCCACATCCACATCGTGCCAAGTACCACTCGCAATACTCCACTCTTCGGTCCGGATCATCATCTTCATTAATAGCATGGACTAATCTTGGAATGTAACTTTTCCATTGACAGCGCTTCAAAATGCGTTGGACAGACGATTCTGAAATTCCTACCTCACGACTCGCTTGCCGCACAGATTTTCTTGGACTTTGGTGATACGTTTCCAGTACTCTTTCTTGCTTTGTGGGGCTTGTCGATGTCCGTGGTCTTCCGGAACGCTTCTTGTGGACATTCTGAACAGTTCCATCGGCTTCAAACTTATCTCTAATTCGAGTGATGGTAAGTCGCGTTGGTGGATCTGTTTGAAACTCCCTCCTAAACTGTCTTTGCACTTCAACTGCGTTTTCACACTTCCAGTAGCATTTTAGAATGAATTTCCTTTGTTCAAAGCTTAGTCTGACTGCCATTATTAATTCTAATGGGTTTAACTTGGAAAGAAAGAAACATCAATTGAGCTATCAGCTGTTAAAGTGTGTATACATTTTTTTGGGACGCCCTATATATATATATATATATATATATATATATATAATCTGTATGTATGCGTCAAAATGTCTTTGCATGCATATATTTTTCTCCATAAAAGCTCTCGAAATCAATTTCACAGATTGTAAATTTTCATGGAGTGACACCTTACATGGTAAAAGTGTACGTTTTGAAAGATACCGAAAATCCTGGATAAAATAGTGTGAAATTTATTTATTTATTTGTTTATTTATTTATTTATTTATTTTATTATTATTATTATTATTATTATTATTATTATTATTACTCTAGGTTTGTTGTTACACCTAATGTATGTCTTGTCATGTATAAATAGAACAATAAATTGCATTGTGTTATTATTTATTAAGAAGGGACCAGCCCCTTTGTTAAGTTATCCTGTATGGTGAGTCAGGTTAGGTTAAGTTTATTGAGATTTTTGTCCACTTAAGTATCGGATATTATGATATGATGAGTATTACATTTTAAATAAATGCTGCATTAGTTGGCACTCAGTAAGTAGTTTTCAGTGCCAAAAAAAAAGAAAATGCCACGGAAAGTTCTAGTTCCTCAGAAACACTATTTACTGCATGGACTTCCAAGATTCAGTAGCGTACGCACTCACTTTGCCGTACTTAAGAGGTACTACTTCATGAAACACACTGGTCTAAAGAAATACTGAAAAGAAATGAGGTAATAATTGTGACATGAGAATTGGGAGGATTCTAAGAGCTGAAATATCTTAAAAATTAATTATTTTATTAGATTCGATTACGTTAGTTTAGTTGAAAAGTTAACCTCACATGTGGGGTAAAACGTGTGTGTGTGTGTGTATGAGAGAGAGAGAGAGAGAGAGAGAGAGAGACTTCAGCCCCAAGTTGAAATTTGTCACGTTCTTGCCCGAAAGGAGAATGGGTTGTATATTTTTTTACTTCAATAAAAAAAAAAAAATTCTTATTGAAAAAAGTTGTATTTCATATTTGGAGAAACTTCGGTATAAAATTGAATTTTTTTTAGACTCGTCATTTTCGTTCTGGAGTTGTTGACATTCTTTTCTTTGATAAATTTAAGTTTCAAAATTGAGCTCAAATTTTTTTTTTCTTATTTTTTTCTTTAGAAAATTATATTTGAAGTTAATTAAAGTTCGCGTATCATCAAATCAATTTGTTATGAAAAATTAACACTTTCGCGGCGACGTAACTAAATATAGTCTCCCCGAAATATGACGCAATATATGTAGTACGTCATTATACGGTTGAATGCGTTAAACAATAAAAAACTATTTATTTCAAACTTTACTCGTAATTTTCGAATGATATGCTTTCTTCCTTGCTGTTTTGGGATCAATGAAAGAAAGCCCCCCCCCAGCCTTCTTTAGTTAGCTTTATAAGGCTAACTAACGAAAATATAACGACCTAACCTAAACAATCGTTAAGGGTGTACGGTTGGCCTAACGATTGATTAGGTTAGGTCGTGATATTTTCGTTAGTTAGCCTTATAAAGCTAACTAAAGAAGGCTGGGGGTGGCTTTCTTTCATTGATCCCTGTTTTGGCCTAACTGCGCAAAATATGAATGTGTTGAATACTATGCACCTTCCTACCATGAAAAATGTCATTTTTTTCATATCCATTTTGTTTCGCCGTAAAAGTAAATGGTGCCCGCCGCACTACCGGTAGTCTTGAATGTGCTCTTCGGTACAAAAAGGTTGGGGACCCCTGCTTTACACAGTAAGACTGTACTGATATCGTGCTTGTAATGTAATAATGGGCTTGTTTAATCTCCTTCGCAACATCGAAAGTCATATATATGACGAAAGGGATCTACGGCTTTACGTAGGATCCAAACCACTGCTCGCTACGCAATCTGGAAGCGGAGGACGATCTTCCACCAAATTATTCTCCAGATCCAATGTCACTTAACTTCACTGATCGACGGGAAGCAGTGTTACGACACTGGCCACAACGTAACCCGATATCGTGCGTGGCAAAGTTTTGGAGCATTAAAAATGACCTTTAAGCATAAAGATATCCTTTATTTTTGAAGTGTGTTTAGTGAGTAATGTTACTTACTGTACTTTGTGTTACTTTGTGTAAGTTCGAACGACGATTCAGGATCGACCTGCGGTCAATCACTCTGCAGCATCCCGCCTCATTTGTGGGATTTGATGTATTGATATAAAAGTAATATTCTTAACTTTAATTAAGGGTTAAAATATTTCAAATGTATTTTAAGAAATGCCCTTGAAAAAGCACAAAGATAAGGTACATACTCAATTTAAGACAGAGAAATGGAAGTCAGTTCGATTTGTCTTGGATTTTTCTGTCGTAAAATCGTTAACAAAATACCCCAAAAGCTGTTTATTATTATTTAAATTGTTCGGAAGCTTTCTGTAACTTTTCTAATACTGTTTTTAATACGTCTTCTCTTACTTTTAAGACTTCACAAAATCAAAATTGTTTGGATTAAATTTTTTTTAATAACTTAACTTCACCAACAAAATTTTATCGAAGAAAGTTAGTGAATTCACTATTATTATTATTATTATTATTATTATTATTAGTAGTAGTAGTAGTAGTAGTAGTAGTAATAATAATAATAGTATACGATTCTCGATTGGTTTAAAATAAAACCTGAACAACCTTTATTTCGGCTACGAATTCAGTAAAAGACAATGGGTTCAAACCTCACTGACAGATCATTATTGTGAATGGATAGTTACACTTTTCTGTTCACCAATGCGTAGTGCCTTTGGGAGAACAACTGGTAAATAGAAATGGCACTGTCTATTAAAAAGGTTGGAAGGACTTGATAAATTACAGTTCTTAATCGCCATCAGTTATTTAATTCGAATGATTTCCTTTCTTTTGGAAGGCTCCCATAAATAAAATTTAAAATGCCTTCTAATATACAGAACTGATTCCTTTTCACATCTTATTATCTTTGTTATCCCTTTCCTACGTACATGTTTGTCGTCAATGGTTACGTTTCTGACGTGTTGTGGGCGGAGCTATCATACAGCTGACAAAACATAGAAATGTATTGATAAACCCGAGGTTTGTAGTCCGGTAGCACAGACCCTGATTTTACTGGAACCCTGCATTGTTTGTTATAAAGCAAATTTTTACATATTTTGAAAGCTTATACCACACCATTCAAGAATCCATCGGGTGTACACCTGATCCCCGCTTGGCGTTTTCAATATGGCCGCCATTTTCCAAGATGGCCGGTGAAACTGAAAAATCCCATATCCTGGTCAATACTTGATGGATTTTGATGATCTTGGTGGCATTTCTAGGGGTTTTTAGGATGATGAGTCGATCTGGAGGGGTTGCAGATACTTTGGGAGTCGTTTTGACCTACATTCGTCAATACTAGACGTCATTGGAGGTCAAATGCCCCCCGAAATAAGGAATATCCCATATCCCGGGCAGTCGTGGAGATATTTTGGTGATCTTACTGTCGTTTTTATGGTTTTGGGCGAGAATGAGTAGTTCTATAGGCACGTGATAACAGTAGGATATCATTTTGCAACTCCATGGATCAAGTCAAGGTCATTTGAGGTTAAAGTTTGGCCTTGAAATATGATAATGCTACAGTTGACATCACTGTATTTGCTTTATTTCAGTGACAATTTCTACAATCTAGCTAACTGCTGAGCACATAGCAGCTTTTCTGCAGATAAAACCAGATCATAATGCTTAAATGACATAACCCACATTATATGGATATGGATATTCGGATATAAACCACAATTTATGCTGAAATGCAGGGCACATGCATTCTATGGAAGGTTGCAAAGCTACAAGATATGACCTCGTAAGCAAAACCATTTCTTGGGGGCAAATATCAAAAGACATGGTTGTGTCAGGATCGTCAGGATCATCAGTCTGCTCTTCGTTTGCGTTTTGGGTCAATGGATTGTTGCAATCCAAGCCACTGCCACATGCACAGAACATTGTGCAAGGGATTCCGCGTCCCATGCAGCCGCAGCGACTCCCCCTGCATGCTGATTGTGATTCACACCCACATCTGATTAGCTTCAGAACTTCATCTGGTGCTAAGCACATTCCTTCACCAACTGTTTTTGGGATGAGAACTCTGTTTGTTTCGTCTCTCTCCCAACCATAATGCACAGGATCAAGTGGTGGTGGATCACACTTTAGTGCATCGAGCCAGTTCGCCACAGTGTAGTGGGCTCTGAGCACATTTTGAGGGAAAGCTTCAATTGGTGGTAGAGAACATAGTTTGGATGCAGCACTTCCCGACTTCCCTGTCTTCTGAGCCCATACTCGCTGACGACACTCAGTAAGAGATGAGGATTTCTTATCCCCATAGCATGCAACAATGAACGCTGTTGCCTCTTTCTCGATATGGTCAAAGCATGCATCAAGGGACCCTAGCTTGTCTAGCTTCCGACCCTTCTTGGCTGTGGCAATGACAGTAGTTTTGCCGATGCCATGTATTGCTGCAACTGTGTCACAACCACTCAAAGCGTGTAGTTTGAGGATTTGTGGGATGATGTCTTTGTGCTGAGTTACAGTTGCTCGGATGTCCACTGATTTTCTGCCGTGCACTGGAGACTCCATAATCATGGGACAGCCTAGTTTCTTAAATTCATAGAAGTGAGTCAGCATGGCAACCACGTCTGTGTCATCACAAATGATGGAGATGCGGGCATCAGAATCTTTCTCAGCTTGTGCGATAGCGTGTTGTGCTATTATCACGTCAGCCTCTTCATGAGATGATGAGAGCTCCAATGCTGCTCGACTCCTGCCTCGCACAATGGAAGTCAGTATGGTCTGCCATCCTGCAAGCACTAGCTCATGGTCTTGGGTTACAGTTGCGAGATACTCACTGTCAGCAAGGATTTGCTCACAGAGCAGCCTGTTTAGTTGCTCCTTGTTCGCGGTGCACGTGAGAACTATGTTCTCTACCACCAACAACTGAAGCTTTCCCTCAAAATGTGCTCAGAGCCCACTACACTGTGGCGTACTGGCTCGATGCACTAAAGTGTGACCCACCACCACTTGATCCTGTGCATTATGGGTGGGAGAGAGACGAAACAAACAGAGTTCTCATCCCAAAAACAGTTGGTGAAGGAGAGTGCTTAGCACCAGATGACGTTCTGAAGCTAATCAGATGTGGGTGTGAATCACAATCAGCATGCAGGGGGAGTCGCTGCGGCTGCATGGGACGCGGAATCCCTTGCACAATGTTCTGTGCATGTGGCAGCGGCTTGGATTGCAACAATCCATTGACCCAAAACGCAAACGAATAGCAGACTGATGATCCTGACGACGATCCTGACACAACCATGTCTTTTGATATTTGCCCCCAATAAATGGTTACCTAATGTGAATAACTGCATCAAAGTTGTCAATGCCAATCCCCAGTTAGGTGTGAGCTTTGTTTTGCTTACGAGGTCATATCTTGTAGCTTTGCAACCTTCCATAGAATGCATGTGCTCTGCACTTCAGCATAAATTGTGGTTTATATCCGAATATCCATATCCATATAATGTGGGTTATGTCATTTAAGCATTATGATCTGGTTTTATCTGCAGAAAAGATGTTAAGTGCTCAGCAGTTAGCTAGATTGTAGAAATTGTTACTGAAATAAAGCAAATACAGTGATGTCAACTGTAGCATTATCATATTTCAAGGCCAAACTTTAACCTCAAATGACCTTGACTTGACCCAAGGAGTTGCAAAATGATATCCTATTGTTATCATGTGCCTATAGAACTACTCATTCTCGCCCAAAACCATAAAAACGACAGGAAGATCACCAAAATATCTCCACGACTGCCCGGGATATGGGATATTCCTTATTTCGGGGGGCGTTTGACCTCCAATGACCTTGAGTATTGACGAATGTGGGTCAGAACGACTCCCAAAGTATCTGCCACCCCTCCAGATCAACCGATCATCCTAAAAAACCCTAGAAATGACACCAAGATCATCAAAATCCATCAAGTATTGACCAGGATATGAGATTTTTCAGTTTCTCCGGCCATCTTGGAAAATGGCGGCCACATTGAAAAAGCCAAGCGGGGGTCAGGTGTACACCCGATGGATTTTTGAATGGGGTGGTATAAGCTTTCAAAATATGTCAAGATTTGCTTTATAACAAACAATGCAGGGTTCTCACTCCGTGCAACCGGACTATTGGCTTAAAGTTTAGTTTTGACTGTAATTATTTCTGATAGTTGATTAACATATTAGAAAAGTGAAAATACTTACCCCTTTCTTGTGAATATTTGTTGTTTAAACCAAAAAGTATAAGATTTATTGTTATTCCAAACCAAATATTTAAGTAACTTACATTTACACACATTAAACTAAACCTATAGAAATACTGTATGTACAGGGATGGCCAAAAGTCGGGATCGGGTCGTATAGAATGGTTGATAAAAAAGTGAGTTTTAACGTTTGAAACATTTTATTTAAACCAAAAACAAGACAAAACATTACAAATGAAATATAAAGATATCTTGCTGATTATACATCCAACTGATCTGTATGGATACAGGCCCGCAACAAGGATCTGAGTACAGGGGTGGCAAAGAAGGGAACAGGGGAGGCCGATCACTAATTGGGTCAAACACACTATAATAGTAATAATAATAATAATAATAATAATAATAATAGTGATAATAATAGCAATAATAATCAGTTTTATTGTATCAATTACATGATGTAATTACAGTAAATATATACGATAAAATAAATACATATATCAAATAGAAAATAATTTAATGGGAAAAATTTTAATACAGCTAATATGGATAATAACTGGCTTTAGAGAATGTACGTACGTTAGTTCATCACTTTATGTAAAATTACTTTTAAACAATTGCAATTAAAACAATTGCAAATTGCGCTGTTTTTTAGCAAATCTGCGCATAAATATATTAATATTGATGCTGTTCGTGCGTTTAGCATAGCAAGTTCTGTTTCCCGATCACTTGTCACCCCTCTAGCCAAACTTGGCTGGCAGTCTGGGCTCCAGGGGGGGTCAAAAATTGCCAGGGGTGGCGAAGCTCCCTCCCGCCTTCCCTAGTTGCGGGCCTGTATGGATACCGTCGTGATCGATGCATAATTTGACGCTAAGTACGCGGTGAAGCTTTTCGAAGCATCTCAGACGTAATGGTTGAGAATATGTGAATAAGTTCCATTTTTAACTCCTCAACAGAGTGCATGCGGATGTGGTTAAGTTTGTTCTTCACCAAAGATCACAACTAGTTATCAGAAGTTGTGAGGCCAGGACTTCTGGGAGGCCAATTGAGAGATCCTCTTCACCCAAGCCACCCAATTAACGTTCTTTTTCGTGAACCCAAAAACTCACAAGAAGCGCGACGCTAACGGCGCTTTGGCTTCCGACGCTCAGGCGATGGCGGGTATTTTTAACAACTTTTTTGCGACAGTTTTTACCGTAGAAGACGTAAATAATGTCCCCAACGTGGACGATATCGTTTCATTTAGTAGCGAGACTATTTTGAATGAAATAACTGTTTACGAGGGTGAGATTATGCATTATTTCGATAAGCTAAAAGTTAGCAAGGCTCCAGGCCCTGACACGATTTATCCTAGACATTTGAAAGATTTGTTTTAATAAGTCACTGGAAGCGGGGATTATTCTTGAAGACTTCAAATTAGCTAACGTTACGTCTATTTTTAAAAAAGGCGACCGCATAGTAGCTAGCAGTTATAGGCCTATTAACTTAACGTCAATTGTCGGTAAACTTCTGGAATCAGTAGTTAGGGATCGTATCGTCGATCACTTAGAAAGTTGCGATTTGATTATTGGTAATCAGCATGGGTTTCGCCGGACGCCATAAATCTTGTTTAACTAATTTGTTAGAGTTTTATAGCGTTTTATGCCTAATACGATAGGCATAGAGCGGCTGACGTTATTTATTTAGACTTTAAAAAAGCGTTCGATACAGTTCCGCATAATAGATTAATTGCGAAGGTTAAAGCGCACGGTATACGCGGTCAGGTAGCTAACTGGTTAGAGGAATGGCTTCGTGCCAGGAAAGAGAGGGTTGTTGTTAATAGTAGGGAATCGGGGTGGTTGGATGTAAGTAGCGGTGCCCCTCAGGGTTCAATGTTAGGGCCATTGCTATTCGTAATCTATATTAACGACATAGATGTAGGCTTGACCAGTAACGTGTCAAAATTCGCGAACGATACTAAAATAGGCGGTAAAGTTCTTAACATGGATGATAGAAATAGGCTCCAAGACGATGTAAATAGGATTATGGAGTGGACGGATAAGTGGCAGATGCAGTTTAACGTGGACAAAGGTAAAGTTTTGTGTATAGGTTCTCGTAACAACAATTATATCATACGTACACGATGGATGATAGACAGTTAGCGAGCGTTGACGAGGCAGTAGATTTAGGCGTACGCGTATCTAAGGATTTAAAAGTTACGAATCAGTGCCTGGAGTCTTGCGCAAAAGCTAATAGGACGTTAGGCTTCATAGCACGTAATTTCGAATTTAAATCGAAGAATATTATAGTGCCCCTTTACAAGTCCCTACTCAGGCCTCACTTAGAATATGCCGTTCAGTTTTGGTGCCCGTATTTGCGTGAGGATATTGATAGGTTGGAAAGGGTTCGGCGACGCGCCACGAAACTAATTCTGTCACTACGCAACAAGTCTTACGAAGATAGGATTAAAGAATTAGACTTGCATTCACTCGAAACTAGGAGATTAAGGGGGAAGCTTATTGAAGTTTTCAAAATCGTTAATAAAATCGATAACGTAAATTTTGACAAATTGTTCATTTTCGATAATAGCAATACTCGTAATAACGGATTTAAATTACGTGGCAAACGTTTCATTACTAACATCGCTAAAAACGATTTACGTTTAAAGTAAGTGATAAATAGAATAATCTTCCTGCGTCAGTCGTTAACTCTACCAGCGTTAATATGTTTAAAACCGTTTAGATAGGCATTTTTAAAATATTAACGTTGTTTAAAAAAATAAAACAATTAGCAACAGGAGCTCTGAGGGTAATGGTCGAGGTTTGAGTCTATTGACGATTAATGCTAGCTTGTGACACGCCAGTGTATGATATGGCAGCAAAAAAATTATTAAAAAAAAAAAATTAGACTAACACGAACTTAGATGTAGCTCTTAGCGTAAACTAACTCGCTTTTTGTTATACTCTTCATATTTTTTTTCTTTTCTTATCCTCTCTTTACTTGCATGTCTGTAGTTTGCATGGTATGACAGTGTTTGAGTTAAGACTGTGTTTGCATGGTTTGTAAGCGTTCTTATTTTACTTCTTTTCATCTTTCACCCCTTTCCTATTCTCTTCGATTATTTTTCCGACTCGTCGGCAGTGGCCGGCGGATGATGATGGTGAGTCTTTCTCTCTTTTTCTGAATGAATGTTAACCCACGAATGATAGGTTTTGCTACTTACTTTACCCCTTATTCTCTTCTTTTAAACCCTACGCTCTTCTTTCTCTCGGGCTAACCTTAAAGTGGATCTTAGGGTCTTTGTTAGCCTTAGCTTCTGTAGGTCATTATCAAAACGCATGAATCCTTCTGTATTTTAAATGCGTAAAATTAATTTCTTGCCATTCGGGAATTCTTCCGTTCGTGACGTCAGATGCAAACAAGAAAGAGAAAAAATGAAAGAGCTTGAATTCAATGAAAGCTTTAAAAAAACCCATCAAAGATCTTCATTAGAGACGCGATGAATGCATTAGAGCAACGATCCTATACAAAAACTTTAGTTGCAGTAAGAAATACAGCTGTCTTAAAGTTATATAATAGCTATTATAAATGAGAAGTAGGAAAGTAATGTGTAGAAGCTCTCTTTCTATATAAATCATTGAGGCGCTGAACAAAAAGTCGCCGAAAACAAAGCCAAACAGTTGATTGATTGCTGAATCTTTAAGTTAAAACTTTCAACGAAACTTGAATCAATTTGCAGAAATAAACAGCCCGTGGTGAGGAATAATATATATGTTTGCCAGATGTTTATGCAGCATATATATGTGTGTGTTGTGCGTGTGTGCGCGCGTGTATGTATGTGTAATTCCCACAAAGAGGTTGAACTAAACCCAAAAGTAGTAACAGAAAAGTTTACTAGATCTTAATAGTTCATGGATATAATTGTGAATTCCTCCACTATATCTGTCAATTTGCAAATCAATTGGTAATTAATAGATCTTTTCTCCATTATTAATATTAGATAACGTTTATGTCAGTATTTTATTATAAATAGAGTATATGATTACTGGAGGCAGACACTGTTTTGTGATGGAATATTTTTGAATATGTTTCAAAATACAGGGTGTAAATAAAGTCAGGATCTATTTTTGTGAAGCACTTGGAAATTATATGGAATTCAATCATAAAATGATAAAGTGGTAACATTTATTAAATAATTAAGAGTAGGATTCGACGTGACGCCCATCAGTATCCCTGCACAGCTCAAATCGTTCCGCAGCATTTCTAAACACATTCTGGAGCATTTGCGGGGTTATGTTATCTGCAGCAGTTCGTATACGTGTACGTAATTTTTCAAGACTCGTAATCTTCGTCTGATAGACGTGCGATTCGATAAAGCCCCATGCAAAGAAATCTAAAGGGGTTAAATCTGGTGATCTCGCTGGCCAAGGTCTGTTGCTTCCGCGTCCGATCCAGCGATTTGGAAAACGTCCATTTAGATAATCCTGAACAATTTTGGCATAGTGACAAGGAGCACCATCATGTTGATAGACGACGGTACTAACAATCCTATCCCCGTCGTCTATCAACATGATGGTGCTCCTTGTCACTATGCCAAAATTGTTCAGGATTATCTAAATGGACCTTGGCCAGCGAGATCACCAGATTTAACCCCTTTAGATTTCTTTGCATGGGGCTTTATCAAATCGCACGTCTATCAGACGAGGATTACGAGTCTTGAAAACTTACGTACACGTATACGAACTATTGCAGATAACATAACCCCGCAAATGCTCCAGAATGTGTTTAGAAATGCTGCGGAACGATTTGAGCTGTGCAGGGATACTGATGGGCGTCACGTCGAATCCTACTCTTAATTATTTAATAAATGTTACCACTTTATCATTTTATGATTGAATTCCATATAATTTCCAAGTGCTTCACAAAATAGATCCTGACTTTATGTACACCTGTACATTGTATTTTTTTCGAAGTTCTTTACTGAAGATGGTGCTAATTTATGACTTTTTTTTCAATATAAAATTAATTGGCACTAATAGTTTACTGAAATAGGGAAATCTCTCTTTTTATACCATGAAAGATAGTAAATTCTGTTTTATTTGATAGTCGACTATTTCACTTTGTGTTTTTCTTTCTGTACGCAATGTAGAATCTGCGATTACGACATCTGATCCACTTGAAATAATATTGACAAGGATATTGTGGGTTAGATTAGTTAGCATAGGTTAGGTTAGGTTGTTAGATTTTTAGAGTGTCGATGTTACGATCTTGTCGATCCGATGGTATAAGTCTAAAATTAAGGGCTCGATACCAGTTTGGTCGACGGAAAATTCTATCGACACTCTAAAACACAAACTTAATCCAACTTAATCTGACCCTATACTCACTTCGTCGACAAGACCAAACAATCGACACTCTAAAAACTAATTTAACCTAATTAACCTAACCTAACTTAACCTAACCTAGCGTAATCTAACCTACAATAACTTGTCGATTGAGTGTTTGGTCTTGTCGAGCAGATGTCGTTACACAGAATGTTTTATTTATAAATTGATAGAAAATTTTGATTATTATTAGTCCATTAAATATTTGATCGAAACAATGAAATTATTTTGGTCAAATTATTATATTGTAAATGTGTCCCGTATATTATTTGCGTAAATATGTTTTAGTCTGTATACATAATACAGAACTAATGAGAACTGTTAACTCACTCTGAAGATCAAAGTCAAATCAATAAATATGATTTAACAGTGGTTATTTTATCATGTTCAGACAAAGTTCATTGATATGAACTATTTAAGAGAATTTTATTATAATTATTTTTGAATATTCGTATATAAATACACTTCTATCACACAATAAATAATTTCTAATATTATATTTTAAACGATTTCCTCATGTATGAATGACCCTATGCCTAAAAATTTTGAAATCTGTATACCCTACATAATAAATGAACTGTTAATTAACTTTGAAGACCAAAGTCAAACCAATAAATATGATTGGACTGTAGCTATATACTGTAGTATTTTATCAAGTAATCAAAAATTCTAGTGATTAAATATATTAGATTGACATTTCAAGAATAATTATTTTTTTCAATGTAGTCCGCTTAATTTAACCTAATCCAAAGTAGCTTGTCGATTAAATGTCATATAGGGAAAATGGCGTTACAGTCCGAAATCAACTTGGCCGGAGGGAAAAATACATAATTTGGAAAATTTGCAAAATGGAATTGAAAAAAATTAAAAAAAAGTAAAATAAAGAGGCCTTATATTACGATTTATAAAATAATTATATTTAATTTATATCAATTGAAAATAAATTAATACTCTGAAATAATCCATGAATTTCGATAATTCCTCAGAGAATAAAAGTTAAATGCCATTTAATATTTCAAATAGTAAAAAAGAAAAAAATCTTGGGGCTAAATACAAAACCTAAATCTATTTGGCTTTATTTTTATTTTAAATATATTTTTAACTAAGTATCTCTTGAATAATCTCATTATAAGCCTTAAATTTGGGCGCTACGTTATTAATATGGAATGAACCTCAGAACAGTTGATTTTGTTTTTTGGTATAACAAGTTCTCTTCCAAATTCGGTAAATCGGATAGATCCCAATAAATTCTTCACTTTCTCCCCGTTCTTTGGGGACCCCGGCACTGCAGAGGTAAGTAAAACAGCAAGATTTCTCAGTCAAGGCATCGCCTTCCGAAGTTAGATTGTATTCCAGCGATTGGGGACCAGGTTTTTCAGCCGCAGGAACTGACCAGCTGCAATGTCTACAAAAAACTCCCTCAGAAAATGATTATTTTTGTTATTTAATTTTTCCTGATTAACCAGAAAATGAAACTTGAAAAGGATAATTAATTATGAGGTATGAATCTCGTATGGAAGAAACAAATAGTTTGATACTAATTAATCTGGCATGTACAGGGTGTTTCAAAAGTCCGGAATCATAGAAATATTTATTTTTAAGTTATATTATAATAATAGGACTCGTAAGGAATCTAAACAACGGACCATATGGCAATATTACAAACCAGGTTGTGCAAATATGGCTCAAACTGCGTGTATAATTACCCCAAAAAATGTTTCTACATGGTGAGGAATGGAAGTTGAAGGTACGGAACAAACTGCTACTTTTTCGACCCTCCTATGTGCAGACAGTCAATTAGAGGTAAAATGCCTAAATATGGAGTGCCTGTATTTTCACATTAAGGGTACTCAAAGAAGAGAACGAGAAAGAACAACTCACATCCTAAATAGAAGTAATAACAGTGGCAGTGAAGTATATTTTTAGAGGAAATGAGAATGATAAAAGCATAACTAGTCCTTCTAACAAGAAAAGACAGAACTTTGCAGATATATGCACCCCCCCCCCCCCGTATTACATACGTCACCCTCCTATTCAACACCACCCACCATTAATACAGCAACCACAGTGATATCAAGAGCCACAGCCCCAATACTCCTAAATGCAGCGGCCCAACCAATAACACCAAACAGGAACTGACAACATCGACCAGGAAATGACCATTATCGAGGAAAACCGAACACGAAGATTAGAAACCCTGTAAATGTATTATACACAAATATACAAATTACTGTAATTACAAAACTGGCAAAATTTAGCTCTGGAAATCAATATAGATATCATATGCCTAACGGAATCACACTAACATAAATGCGAAAAAAGCTGTGAAAACTGCGTCAAGGATACTGAAATAGCAATACCGGACTACAACATATAAAGAGCAGATAGAGTTGCTGGACGAGGAGGAAGGTGTAGCATCTACGTGAAAAACGCATACACATGTGAGGTGAAGGTAAGCAAATCAAACAGCACAGTCGAAATTATTATTTTAGAAGTAAAAGAACTGAACCTATGTACACGCACATCCTCCATTAAGTTTACTTTAGAAGTGGAACAAGACAATTCAATCCCGTTTTTGGATGTGCGTGTACATAGGGAAAGCCCAGGTTTTAAGTTTAGTATCTATCGGAAAAAAAAAACAATTTGTCCTACGTACACTTTTACTCGGGACATGACACCCCAACGAAGAAGGCCATTTTTTCTTCAATGTTTCTCCGCGCCCTTAGGATCGCCAGTCCGGAATACATCGATGCCGAATTAGAAAAAATCAACGGTATTGGAAGTGATCTGTGTTATCCATCTGCGTTTATGGAATCTTGTCTCAACAAGGCAAAACGAACTTTCTATCGTGTCAATAATAACACTCGTACTTTGTCAAAAAATATTTTAGTACTTCCATTTTTCCCGGGCTTTTGAGGCATTGCTATAGTACTTAAACTTTTGGATATTAATGTAGTATTTTCATATAACAATATTGTGAAAAATATCATAGTAAAAATAGCCCTACCAATAATTCAGGCATTATCTATAAAATTGGTTGTAAACAATGTGATTCCTTTTACATAGGTCAGACGGGAAAGGATTTGCACACACGTATAAAACAGCATCAATATTCCGTTAGAACAGGACAGTCGTCCAGTGCCCTTTTTGTCCATTTGTCAGAGTTATCCCACTTTATTGATTGGAATAATGCTTCAGTTTTATTTCACTCTAGCAACATTGTTAGTAGAAATATTCTTGAGTCTGCCATTATCCAACTTACAAACAACTTCAACATAAGCAAAGGTCTTTTTCAACTCAATCCTGTTGTTTTGAATTCCTTTAGAACAGATTTAGATAAGAAGGGTAGAACGCTAAATCTTTGGTAAACTTGTATGCGGGCAGAGTGCTAAAACCCGGGCAGATTTCCAGTATAATTTTTTTTTTTTTTTTTTACAATTGGTTGGAAGTAATTCATTTGATCTTGTGCTAAAAATCGATAGTTTTTCCTTACAAATTTGTATGCCCCTCCCACAATCCTCTAATTTTTTTTTATTTTAATTTCTCCGTTTATTGTATATATATATATATATATATATATATATATATATATATATATATATATATATATATATATATATATATGATACACACAGACCGTGCATGGAACAAGGAACTCTTCTGGGATAATTAAATCCACTATAGTCCGAATAAGTAATGGTAAATGACAAATACCATAGTTTTCTTTTTCATGATGCAAGCCCGACGTGGGCAACGGGTCTCTCGCAAAGAGGTCCCATAAATATAGCTTCCCTCACCAGCTATCCATGTCCCAAAGCTGGATCCTGTCTGCTTTGCAGATAGCTGGTGAGGGAAGCTATATTTATGGGACCTCTTTGCGAGAGACCCGTTGCCCACGTCGGGCTTGCATCATGAAAAAGAAAAACTATGGTATTTGTCATTTACCATTACTTATTCGGACTATAGTGGATTTAATTATCCAGAAGAGTTCCTTGCTCCATGCACGGTCTGTGTGTATCATAAAAAACTCAGGGAACCATTCTGAGTTCATTCCCATATATATATATATATATATTTTTTTTCTGTAACCTATATATAGGCTGTAACTCTTTATGTACTTCAGTGTTCCTGAGGATGTCATTAGACGAAAGCGCTTGAGCACCATTCTGTGTTTCCTTTCCTTCGTGGTTTTATTCATCATAAATATTTTTCACGTGTTACTTTCGTGAAATAATTTATATATATATATATATATATATATATGTTAAACACAGACCGTGCATGGAACAAGGAACTCTTCTGGGAAAATTAAATCCACTATAGTCCGAATAAGTAATGGTAAATGACAAATACCATAGTTTTTTTCCTTTTTCATGATTTTAGCCCGACTGGGCAACGGGTCTCTCGCAAAGAGTCCCATAAATATAGCTTCCCTCACCAGCTATCTGCAAAACAGACAGGATCCAGCTTTGGGACGTGGATCTAGGGTTTAAAGCAAGCCTAGATCCCTACACTCAGAACCTCTATATAAGTAAAAGACTCGTTGCATTCACGTCGTGTTGAATAAATCAAAGAAAAAGGGGGTAACTATTGTATTTTTAGCCAAAAAAACCAAAACTTAAACCTCAACCGGGACATTGAGCGTCCACTTTTCAAGGCACGAAACACGTCCGTTTAGTATACACAAACTCAGAATGGTTCCCTGAGAACATTATATGTTAAACACAGACCGTGCATGGAACAAGGAACTCTTCTGGGAAAATTAAATCCACTATAGTCCGAATAAGTAATGGTAAATGACAAATACCATAGTTTTTTTTCCTTTTTCATGATTGCCCACGTCGGGCTAAAATCATGAAAAAGGAAAAAAACTATGGTATTTGTCATTTACCATTACTTATTCGGACTATAGTGGATTTAATTTTCCCAGAAGAGTTCCTTGTTCCATGCACGGTCTGTGTTTAACATATAATGTTCTCAGGGAACCATTCTGAGTTTGTGTATACTAAACGGACGTGTTTCGTGCCTTGAAAAGTGGACGCTCAATGTCCCGGTTGAGGTTTAAGTTTTGGTTTTTTTTGGCTAAAAATACAATAGTTACCCCTTTTTCTTTGATTTATTCAACACGACGTGAATGCAACGAGTCTTTTACTTATATAGAGGTTCTGAGTGTAGGGATCTAGGCTTGCTTTAAACCCTAGATCCACGTCCCAAAGCTGGATCCTGTCTGCTTTGCAGATAGCTGGTGAGGAAGCTATATTTATGGGATCTCTTTGCGAGAGACCCGTTGCCCACGTCGGGCTAAAATCATGAAAAAGGAAAAAAACTATGGTATTTGTCATTTACCATTACTTATTCGGACTATAGTGGATTTAATTTTCCCAGAAGAGTTCCTTGTTCCATGCACGGTCTGTGTTTAACATATAATGTTCTCAGGGAACCATTCTGAGTTTGATATATATATATATATATATATATATATGATACAAACCCACAAGAAAAAAGAAAAATAATTCTAAGGCCTTTCGTGTATTCAGAAGTACACCTCGTTTGGGAATGACGTGGGGTACTTCTGAATACACGAAAGACCTTGGAATCATTTTTCTTTTCCTTGTGGGTTTGTATCATTCATTCATTTCACTTGTTTAATTATGTGTGTGTGTGTGTGGTGTGTGTGTGTGTGTGTGTGTGTTGTATATTAGATCCCTTAGTGAGGGAAACCCGATAATGTTAAGTAAAATCATTATTATTTATTATTATTATTATAATGGGTTTTCCCAAGAAAGATTGTTTACACTATTTCAGACTCTGTATTCCACCCATTTTATATACAATCCCCGTCGCCTTTCATACCTATAAAATAAGGTGAGAGTTAGATAGTGGACACTCACACGCGCAAGAGAGAAGAAATTCAGCGGCATTCAGCCTACAAAATTTGAACAACAATTCGTTTATAAGAATATCTTTCTCTCGAATGTTTATTAATTGCTTGAGTCTCGATTCGTTATTATTGATTCACGAC
>JAJOZX010000419.1:620000-705000 GCA_023014485.1 Bathynomus jamesi
TCACCTTGTTATTTTGTTCATTCATATAATATATTTATTTGTATAATTACTTATTGCTGTGAATCCAATATCGTATCTTATTACCTTGTTGTTTTATTACTCATTATTGTAGAGTAAAGTACCAAATATCTCATTACTTAATTATTGTTGCAAGTCATTAACACAGCGTTTTAAAGCTTATAAATTCATAAATTATAATAAGCCTACTTTCTAGGTTACTACAAATTGGTGATCCATAGGCTACTACATATGTGTGTGATATATATATATATATATATAATTCCAAATTTCCAATAATTTATATAATTTCCTTCGGTTTGTAGCCATTTATCTGTGCCTTCATCTCTGATTTACTTTCTGATCGATCTATTGCTGTTGTTGCAGATGACCACTGTTCTCTAAAGCTATTAATAGTGTTCCTTAGGGCTCTTTCCTATCACCTACGCTTTACCTTTTATTTAGCAATGATCTTTTAAATTGTGCCTTCTGTCTGATCCACTCCTATGCCGATGATTCCACTCTTCATTTCTCCACCCACTTCACAAAACGTCTCTCTCAACATTCACTCCATGTTTTGCATGAGACGGCTATGGCGCACCTGACCTCTAATCTTTCTAATATCTCTGATTGGAGCAGAGAAAATCTTGTGGGTTTCAGTGCCTCAAAAACTCAGTTCCTTTATTTGCCTACTCGTTACATTCTTCCACATGACTATCCCCTCACCTTCAACAACACACAACTCAATCCTTCCTCTTTTTTGACATTTTTTGGTGTTTCCTTTTCTTGTGATCTTTCCTGGAAAGGTCATATATACTCTCTTTCTAAAACAGCTTCTTAAAGGCGTTGAATTCGGCTTTCTCTCTCGAGGTGACGTCCCTTCCCCGATGACCCCCATGAATGAAAATGAATGATTCATCCGTTCCTCCGTTGTTGGGTGACTGTGACGAAGTTGCACTTTGTAAATGCACCGCTATTAATGCACAATACTTTTTTCACACTTAACGGATGTTTACAACTTATGTGATAGCGTGAATCCATTGATTACACTGGTCAACACTCATTTTATTGCCAATCATATTAGAGTGATTTTGGGGTAACTTTGTGGTGCTGATTTCGAATATGACATCGGTTTTACTAGATTGGCTCTAATTTATGAGATAATTGGTACCCCATTGAAACACGTAAAAATGCAAAAAATTTAATGTTCAGGCGGAGCCTACTTACAAATCGCATTGAAATTGTCTCAAATCATACAAAAGTAAACACATGAAATACATAATGGCATTTTATTCGGTCTCACCATCTAGAATGTTCCGGTAGTTTCCCATATGCACGCGTTATGGTTACGTTTCCTATTAATTGAGGGTATTCATTATCTCAAGAACTAGAGCCAAATCGGAAAAACTACTTTCATTTTGGAATTCAGCAACCCCAAAATACCCTAAATTCGTACGAGTTTCCTTGGCAACGAAAAAAAAATTTTTTTTGTTGACCTGTGTTATCCTTCTTCGTATTAGTTTTCCACTTAACTTCAACAAGGAACTAACATTGTTTATCGTAATATTTTCAAAATTGACCTTTAACTGTTGTCATAAAACACCAAGAAGTTTTATGCTTTTAATCTTGTTTCTCACAGGTTAAATTAAATTGCACTTACGTTATACAATTAATAAAAGGGATAAGTTTTGATCAGAATTCAAACAGGCCTAAGGAAATTAATACTATGGCCGAGCGCAGGAGAAAAATAGTCCTGGGTCCTACAGAAAGATTCTTTAAAGTAGGTCCTAGGAGAGAATTTAATTTAATTTAATGGCCTAAGTTCATCTTACAAGTGGGCCCCCGTTTCCCTCAGGCCAGATGGAAACAATCAAAGTGACAAGGGAGGGCAAGATAAGATTTTATGATGAACAGTGGACGACCCGCTCTCGGTAACAATTCCTCTCGACTCTACTAACTAAGATCTCATTCACTATTTTGGCTCTCTCTTGTTTCCACTCGAGTGTGACCTTCTACTTGGCATTGCATTTGATGAGAATATTTTGAAACTTTTTTCTCATAAACCTGGAACTACACAAAACTTCAAAACACTCGATACTAAAAATCTTACTAATTCCTACTTCTTCTATATTATTTAATTAATTTATTTTGCCAACTTTACATTATTAAATTGTTCAAATATATATCTCAAGGACTATTTAAAACTAAATTATTTTCAATTGCATGATTAGACGACAAAGAAGCAAAGAAGCGTGATATCGCGTGACTGATTTTCCCATCCGTCATTGGCTCTACACAATACGTTCAATTTACAAAACAAAACCTGTTCAGCTGTTTACATACCAATCATCACGTAGCCCTTTTTTGCGATTGATTTTAGGCCTATATAAAATTGTCAGAATCTAATTATTAAACCTAACTTATGTTTTTCATTTATATATTATGATTTTATTATTGGAGCTATTGAAGAATAGGGACCCCAGCCTTCTTTAGTTAGCTTTATAAGGCTAACTAACGATAATATCATGACCTAACCTAACCAATCGTTAGCTTAACTGTACGCCCTTGACGATTGGTTAGGTTAGGTCATGATATTTTCGTTAGTTAGCCTTATAAAGCTAACTAAAGAAGGCTGGGGTCCCTATTCTTCAATAGCGCCTTATTATTTTCTCTATATTAATGAACCCACAATTTTGCAATCCCAACAGAAGTTAGGTTTGTTGTACTGGATTTTTGTATAGTTAAGGAAATTGTTTGAATCATCTTGGGGTACTTGTAGGTTATCTCCCCTCCCACCAATTTTGACAGAATATTTTCGTTAAAACTAACGAAAATACCACGACTTAACCTAACCAATTATCAAGGGCGTACAGTTGATCCATTAGTAAATAGTAAATACTCTTCCAGAAACAAACAATGTTATAATTAATAATAGATCAACTGTACGCACTTGATAATTGGTTAGGTTAAGTCGTGATATTTTCGTTAGTTTTAGCGAAAATATTCGGTCAAAACTGGTGGGGGGGAAGATAACCTACAAGTACCCGTCTTGGTTTGTGAAGAGTAGAAATGTATCGTCTACGTATCTTTTGTATAATTTAGGTTTAATGTTCTTTGGACAATTTGTGGCCACATTTGTAACCAAATTGGCCAGAGTTGTGTTGAGGGAGATCCCACTGCTAGAGAAATGACTTGTTGATAAAGTTGATCGTCAAAAATGAAATATGTCTCACATGTAGCAAGTTTTGAAAGTTAAGGAATTTTTATTTAATTAATTTAAAGAAATTAGATTCGTCATTTTACTAAAGTTCTTTTACGCAAATATTGATGGTTTCATTAATGAGTTAGTTGGTATAAAGTGAGTCAATATCGAATATGTTGATAATGAATTTGTTGGCGTCGTTGATTGAGATTATTTCGTTTGCAAATTCAAATTAATTTAAAACTGAATGTTCATTTCTTGAAAATTTAGATATATGTGGAATTATAAATTTAGCTAGTTTATAATTATGCACTGTGTAAGCTGAAAGGATAGGTCTAACCGGGATATTTGTCTTATGTGTTTTTGGAAGACCATAAAGAATTCCTGGTTCAAGCCTTGAAGAATGTGTATGGACGTATAAATTTCAGTGTCTTGTTTAGAAATAATAACAATGTTGAAAGAAATATAATTGAAACAGCGTGTATTAAGCATATTAGTAATTTTATGTTTGGATATATATATATATATATATGGTCATCCCATAAGTAATGTCGTTTTTTACGATAGATTAAGTTTAAACTAGTCCTACTCGGTTTAAGCATAAATTTTCCGAAGGTTATATCTAAGAGGAGATCTATCGTGTTTCGCTACACACTTTACAGACCTTGACCAGTGAAGACGTGTGTTTTGTTTTATGTGAACTCCTCATAAACATGGCAGTATCAGAAGAGCATATCAGTCATATAATGCTTTACGAGTTCAAAAAAGGGAATAGTGCTACTGAAGCAACGCGAAACATTCAGGACGTTTATGGCAACGATATTCTGCATGTGAGGAAATGTCAAAGATGGTTTCAAAAGTTTAGGAATGGTGACTGCTGTTTGACAGATGCAGCACGCTCTGGACGCCCTGCTGAGTTTGATGATGACCTGCTGTTAGCCGCACTTGAAGAAGACTGTTCAACAACTGTCGAAGAATTGGCCCAGAAACTCAATTCATCCCCGTCCACCATCCATCGACATTTGCAACAACTCAGGAAAGTGCCTAAGTTAGGAAAATGGGTGCCATATGAATTGTCGGTTGACAATCTGAGGGTGCGGGTAAACATTGGCACAGCTCTTCATTCCCGTGAACTCCAAGATCCGTTTTTCCACCGTTTAGTGACTGGTGATGAAAAGTGGATACTGTACCAGAATGTTAAGCGCCGTCGACAGTGGGTTTGTGCCGGAGAACCAGCGACACCACAGCCAAAACCAAATCTTCACCGTCGGAAGGTGTTGCTTAGTGTTTGGTGGGATAAAGGTGGTGTAATACACTTTGAAACCTTACCACACAACCAAACAATCACCGCTCAAGTCTACTGTCAACAACTGGATCGATTGAACACTGCACTAAAAGAAAAGAGACCTTCTTTGGCTAATCGGAAAGGAATCGTGTTCCACCACGACAACGCACGTCCTCATACCGCTCGGATCACTTCTGCAAAAATTGAGGAGCTTGGGTGGGAAAAACTTCCACATCTCCATATTCTCCAGACCTTGCGCCTTCAGATTATCATCTCTTCAGGAGTCTACAAAACTATCTTGACAAGAAACAGTATACTTCTTTAGATGACCTGCACACCAGTCTTTGTACGTTTTTTGCCTCAAAACCGCCTGAATTTTATAAACATGGCATTGAAAAGCTTGTAGGACGTTGGCAGAGTGTCATTGATTCCGATGGAAAATATATACTAGATTAAAAAGTTTCAGTTGAGTTTTTTTTTGTCCTTCAAAATCCGATCTAAAAAACGACATTACTTATGGGATGACCTGATATATATACAGGGTGTCTCAGAAGTCCTGCCCCAAAAGCTAATATCATGTTGTGCATTATGGGGTAGGACTGTTTGAATTGATTTGAATTGAATTGAATAACCTTTATTAATAATAAAATAAATACATTCTTTTCAATTTACAATGACATGAATAATTGTGAAGCTCGACTATTTATTTTATTTAATTTGGCCTTTAAGCTTTAGGCTTTACTGGGCTCTTATTAAAAATAAACAGCTAGTTGTTATTAATTAATAATAATAAATAAATAAGTAAATAAGTATTATTAATAGTTAAAACATGTTGGGACACCATATATATATATATATATATGTGTGTGTGTGTGTGGTGTGTGTGTGTGTGTGTGTAGGGGACGATGATAATGCCTGTTCGTCTATAGACGTCTAAACGGCTACGACAATCTGCAACAAATTCAGCAAACACATTAAGGAAGAATTAGTTAGGATTTTCGTAACACACAACCCCCATATAGGTTGTGTTTGGGGGGCTTTTGCTGTGCAAAGTGCAGTGAGCATTTATATATATATATATATATATATATATATGCACTAGAATCACAAAATAACACGTGACCTTATTAATAAGCAAACAACCACAAGGAAAAGGAAACACAATAAACTCAAATGAGTTCATTAAGTATTTAGCATTTCCTTCAATTATATTTTAAAATTTACTCGGTGATCAAGCTCTACTTCGGTTTAATCTTATGTTCCAAGTTCAATTCTAGACTTCAATCTTAGTTTTAAGCTCCATTTCATTGTCTCTTGTGACACGGCTTATCCAGATTGGGCATCCTTTCGTCTCAGAGTCTCAATTTCGACGCAGTGAACCGTTAACCATGATTGAAATTAACGATTTGGAATTTACTGACTTGGACTTGTTATCTGAATACACATAAAATCAGGATGGGTTTTGACTTCAGCTTTAAGTATTAGCTTTATAACCAAGCTTACATGTATAATTTTAAGTAATGCTTATATATATATATATATATATATATACACACACACACACACACACACACACATATATATATATATAATATATATAATAATAATAATAATAAGGAATAAGAAGACCAAGACGATGGCTTCAAACATTTATTACAGGATGTTTCGGCCCCGAGTGAGGGTCATCATCAGTGAAAAGTTGAATAAGCGAAAAGTTTAAAGTTTAAAGTGAAAAGTTAACAAACAAGGATATAAAGTAAAACAATACAAAACAGTCAAAAGACAAAACATAATAATATAAAAATATACAAATACGAGTATATACATGGTCACAGATCAAAGGCAATGAACAGAAAAATCAGCAGTAACAGGAAAAGGGTGCAGAAAGCAATTGGTTGGTTGTGCATCGAACTATGCATTGTGGACTTTCCCACTGGACTGGTCGTCCCCTGTCCAATCCACAATATTCCGCTATTCGTAATCACAGCAAATCAGCTCACCCATCTAATAAATGCCAATCAGTTCACTGTTTTGTCTTCCCAATCCACCGAACTTAACAGAAAAAGCACCGAGTCTTTATATATTAAAAACCTGACCCTTTCCTTAAATGCACAAAATTTGTCCATCAAATTATTCATTTTATAACGAACCATCCAACTGCTTTCTGCCCCCTTTTTCTGTTACTGCTGATTTTTCTGTTCATTCCATCCAATGCCTTTGATCTGTGACCATGTCCACTTTAAGGTAGCCCTTTTTTATGTATATATTTGCAAATTTTTATATTATTATGTTTTGTCTTTTAACTGTTTTGTATTGCTTTACTTTATATCCTTGTTTGTTAACTTTTAACTTTTAACTTTTGTCTTATTCAGCTTTTCACTGATGATGACCTGCACTCGGGGTCGAAACATCCTGTAATAAGTTTGGAACCATCGTCTTGGTCTTCTTATCCCTTATTCCCAATAATGAGTTTGTCGCCTGTGTATATATATATATATATATATATATAGGGCCGGATCTAGAAGTTGCGAGGCCCTAGGCAGATCTAGAAATTGCGAGGCCCTAGGCCTATATATATGAAAATATGGACTTAATTATCGGTACTATACCAGCAATATTAGAATCCCGCATAGACAGAACTATGCCAGCACTTAAAAATTAAACCAAACCAAAATAATCACGCATGGAAATTGTATAAGAAATATAAATAAACCATACAAATAAGTATAATTTATAATATGAATCAAGATTTGTATCGAAAATATAAGACAATGATTTCTAAGATTTATATAATATTATAGGTAATGACTTTCCATAGTATACAAACGTTTTTCATATGTGATGTATAAGAGATGTTGACATTTCATTTTTTATAATAGTGAGCGATCGACTTATCAGGCTAAATATTAATGCTTTAATATTTGGTTCAGATGCTCCTTGAATATTACAGCAATGCTTTTCTACTTTTCTTCGCGCTAAACTCTTCAATTAATTGAAAATAATCTAATGAATTTGTTATATCGTTTTCTATTGATAACATAGCTAATGATTGCAATCTCGCTTGAGACATGGTGGAACGCAAATATGTTTTAATAAGTTTGAGACGCGAGAAACTTCTTTCAGCCGAAGCAACAGTAACTGGGATGGTTAATACTATTCGAAGTGCAACATAAACATTAGGATAAATCTCACTTAGTTGTTTTTGCACTATATAAACAAGTGCATTTCCGAGATCTGTTTTCTCAGGTATAAACCTGCAAAGTACTTTAAGTTCTTCATAGAGTTCTAAATCATTAATATCACTTGAACAGAACGCGCAAAACGGCTTGAGCGAGGCCCCCTTTGGCGCGAGGCCCTAGGCGATCGCCTAGTTCGCCTATAGCTAAATCCGGGCCTGTATATATATATATATATATATATATATATATATATATATATATATGGAGAGAGAGAGAGAGAGAGAGAGAGAGAGCTTGAAGATTTGCATGTATTCAAGAAAGGGTCATATGATTTATTTTTAATAATTACAGTATAAGCAACGTTTCGGGATTCTTTGCCCATTTTGAACTTGCATAAATAAATAATAAATAAATAAACAAATAAATAAATAAAGTGGACTTTACTTGCTTGAGGATTAAAGTTTTTTGGATGAGAAAGTTTTTATTACTTTTTAGAAGAATAATTGTAAAGTTATAAATTTAAGGTTAAAAACCATTCTACAGAAAAAAAGTTTTCATATTTTAATATTAAAAAACTAAAGTTTTTATTATTTTAATGTTAAAAAAATAATGTTTCTACAATATGATAATAAAAACCCACTCTAATAGACAGAGTTTATTTCCACAACAGTTTCGATGCCCACTAGCATCCTCTTCGGAGTTTTGACGTTGAGTCCCTGTTTACGAAAGTTCCCATTGATGATGTACTTAGTTTTTTAGATAGAAAACTGCCAACATGTAACGTAGAACTAGGCATGCCCACAACGGTATTTTTAGAACTGATAAAACTCTGTGTCACCAATAATGCCTTTTCCTTCGGTGAAGAATTTTATTTGCAACGTTTTGGTATGGGAATGGGGTCCCCTTTGTCCCCAATACTGAGTACATTATACATGGAATATTATGAGTCGGAATTGTTGCCAACAATATGTCCCAGGAATCTAATTTGGTTTCGTTATCTCGATGATATTTTCTAATTTTGGCCTGACCACTGGAACAACTTTGACACTTTCTTTCAGTCATTAAATAATCTTGTTCCCTTTATTAAATTTAAATATGAATGGGAGAATGACGAACAATTACCTTTTCTAGATGTTTTGGTCATTAATGAAAGCGGAAAGCTCAATTTCACGGTCTATAGAAAATCTACCCATTGTAATTCGTGCATTCATTATTTTTCATATCACGATGAAGGGGTTAAAAGCTCAATTATTTCTTCCATGTTTCTAAGAGCATTCAGGATTTGTAGCCCACATTTGCTAGACCCCGAAAATTCTAAGATTTGGAACATTTTTAAGGATTTAAAATATCCTGAGTGGTTTATCAGAAAGACGTATTTTAAAGCCAGAAAAACTTTTTATGCCCCTCGGGAACCGTCAGTTAACCAAAAACAATATGTGAGTTTGCCTTACATTGCCGGCTTAGAAAGAGTTAAACCGTTGACGAAAGATTTTAAGTTTGCTTTGGCTTTCAAATATTCATCTATCGTGAAAAGTAAATTGGTTAGGAATAACATTTCAAAACAGGAACAAGCCTGTGTCTACAGCATTCCCTATAAAAGTTGTGATTTAGTATACGTAGGAGAAACTGGAAGAAATATTGCAACCCGTATTAAGGAACACAAATATGCCTTCAGAAGTTGTAACACCAATAATGCTATTTATTTTCCATCCCGCTAGCCAAAATAATCATGTTATAAATTGGGAATCAAGTAAAGTACTTATAAATGTAATAATTATGTCAAAAGAAAAATAATAGAATCTGTGTGTATAGAACAAGCAGATAATTTTAATTTGTACGAAGGTACCTATAAGTTAGACCCTTTAATGAGATTCTTGGTCAAAAAATCCCTTACGGAGTCGGGTGAACGGGTTCTAACATAAGTGTAATTAGTGTAAAGGTAATAATAATAAATGTTAAAAAATGTAAGTGCAATAATAAATAATCAATGCAGTATTTATGTCAAAATAGTAGAATCTGTATGTATGAAGAGGAAGATAGTTTTAATTTGAGCGTATGTACTTATAAGCGGGACCCTGTAATAAAATGCCCTTCCGATTTCGGCTTACAATTTCTGTATAATAAATAACAATAATAATCAATAAATAATCAATATAATAATAAATTTATAATTTCTGCAATAAATAGCAATACAATATTAAATGTAATAAATTGAATAATAAATTAAATTGATTTAAATGATTTCCTATGGACATCTAATCAGTTTGGCTTTAAAAGGTCCCACTCAACTGACCTGTGTATCTATGTACTTAAAGAAACAATATCTAAATACATTGACAGTAATTCAACCATTTATAGCTGTTTCCTTGATATAAGTAAGGCATATGATAGGGTGAACCACAATATTTTATTTGCAAAACTAGAAGACAGGAAGGTTCCCATGTACATATTAAATTTATTGAAATTTTGGTATTCCCACCAATCTTTCACTGTTAGGTGGGGCAATGTACTATCCGAGTGTTTTGGCTTCTCTTGCTGGGTGAGACAAGGCTCCTTGCTCTCCCCTATGCTGTTTAATGTGTATATTGACGGATTAATTGCTTCACTTAATGAGGCAACAGTAGGATGTTGTATAGATAACACAAGGATAAATAACTTAGTTTATGCCGATGATATGGTGTTAATAAGTCCCTCTGTTAAAGGTCTGGATCGGCTACTAAAAGTCTGCGAAATGTATTCGCAGAAACATGATATTCTTTTTAATGTTACAAAAACGAAGGTTATACAATTTCATCCTAAAAGCTGTAATCAGCCAGCTGATATAAGGTTTAAAATGAATGGTGAAGTAATTGAGGAAGTACAAGAGTTTAAGTATTTGGGTCAAACTATTACCAGCTCCTTGAGTGATGACTCGGATATAAGAAAACAATCTCCTGTGTGCTAAAGCGAATATGACCATAAGGAACTTTCGTTTCTGTACAAGTGAAGCTAAAGACACACTCTTTCGTACTTTCTGCAGTAATATATACGGTCAGCAACTCTGGGTGAACTATAAAAAAGGTTCTGGCAGAACCCTAAAATTGCTGTACAACAGGTCTTTTAGACTCTTACATAAATTACCCCCGAGATGCTCGGCTTCGCAAATGTTTGCTACCCGCAATGTCCCGATCTTCCCGGAGGTAACAAGACGTGCTCAACACAGTCTAATGCAAAGAATTAAAAAATCAACCAACCCGATCATCCAAGCTATCCATGAGTCCTGCCATTTATCCTCTAAGCTATGGACTTCTTGGTACGAAAACGTCTGTCTGTAGCTCCACTTAACTTCGACAGTGCAGTATTATTTCTAATCAATTGTATATATTTCTATCCTTAGTATATGAACTGTCATTGTATTAATAATATTTGTCATATAAACTATAGTCTGCCAATAAACCTTTTCATTTTCATTTCATTTTCATTTTCAATAAATGTATAATAAATGTATAGAACAGGTATATAGTTTAAATTCATGCGAATGTACCTATAAGCGGGACCCTTTAATAAAAATGCCCTTCCTGTTTCGGAAGAACGGGACCGACCTAATTTATTCGTAGCGGTCTCTTGAAGGTTCCCTCCTCGCCCCCGCTTTTTCACTTGTTTTTCGGTTTATAATTTTCGTATAATAAACAACAATGTAATAATCAATGTAATAATAAATTTATAATTTCTGTAATAAATAATAATACAATATTAAATGTAACATATTTAATAATAAATGTAATAATTATGTAAAATAATAGAATCTATATGTACACAGTACAACAAGAAGATAGTTTTAAATTTATGCGAGTGTGTTTAAAAAGCGGGTCCCTTTAATAAAATGCCTTTCCACTGTCGGAATAACGGGACCTAATCTATGTGCGAATTTCTTAAAAGCTCTGGAATGTTTTCCCTCTTGTTTTTGGTTCATTCGTTTTTCTGTATCCACCCGAAGAGGATGCTAGTGGGCATCGAAACTGTTGTGGAAATAAACTGTCTATTAGAGTGGGTTTTTATTATCATATTGTGACTTTCACGTAGAAAAAGTGAAGTTTTCTTATATATAAAGTTTCTACACTTAAAAAAAAAAAAATACCAACATTCAGGATAAGAATAAAAAGGACTTTCTAAAATTAAAAGATCATTTTCTTATACGAGGGCCACTCAATATATTTTACCCCACCCTTTTTTTTCTTTCCAAGTTTCCTTGTAAGTTCCAGAAATTTTGTACACAAGTAGTTACATACCTTTTTAACGAGCTTTTATTTTTTCACATAGTCTCCATCCTTTTCTACGGCTTTCCTCCACCTCGAAACAAGAACCTTTATTTCTTGCTGGTAAAAGTCCGCTGGGTTCCGCTGGAGCCACCTCTTAACTTCCTCAACAACCTCATCGTCATTCCGAAACTTTCTTCCACGAATAGCATTCTTCATTGGCCCAAACAAATGGAAGTCTGAAGGTGCCAGATCCAGGCTGTATGGAGGGTGGGGTAACACAGTCAAGCGCGTTTTTGTGATGGCCACTCTTGTTAGCAAACTGTTGTGTGGTGTTGCGTTATCGTGCAAAAGAAGGACGTCTTCCAGTTTTCTCTCCGGTCGAACTCGCTTTATACGTCTCTGGAGTCTCTGTAAGATATCAATATATGCCTCTGAGTTGATTGTTTGTACTTTCTTCATAATGTCCACCAGAATCACCCCTTTCATGTCCCAGAAGATGGTGACCATAACCTTTCCTGCAGAGGGAGCTATTTTGAACTTTTTATCGCGTGGGGATTCTGCGTGATGCCACTCCATGGATTGGCTTTTTGTTTCAGGTTCAAAGTGGTGTACCCCCAAGTCTCATCCCCCGACACAATTAGTGAAAGGAAGTCATCCCTTTCTGTCTCGTTTCGACTCAGAAGCAATTTCTTTTCTTTGGGCTTTGTGATCTTCAGTCAGTTCGCGATGAATAAACACTTTTGAGTATCCCAGTTGCTGAATTATCGTATTCACACTTCCTTCACTAATTCCTAGCTCCAGTGATAACTCCTTGTATGTGACGCACCGATTTGATCGAATGATGCTGTTAGCACGTTGCACAGTGTGAGATGTCACAGCCGATGCCGGGCGACCGCTGTGTGGCTCATCATCAAGGCTGGCTCTCCCTCTCTCCGATGATCTCACACGTTTAGACCAGCGTCCAACTGTGCTTCGATCAACATCATCTCCATAAACTTTTTGTAGACGTTTGTGGATATTTCCAACTGTTTCCTTCTCTGCCGTTAAGAACTCAATAACAGCTCTCTGTTTACGATACACATCACTGTCAGAGTGTCAGACGCCATTTTCGAAGCTGCGTTAACCATCGGTTTTATATAAGGGCGCTTAAAAGCGGTTTTATACAAAGAGGAGAGGTTCAAAATGGAAAAAATCTGGTTATGTCAACCGCAGAAAGTTGAAACTTACTGCCCAAAAGACATTTCAGCTCCATGGCCTATTATTTAGCTAAGAAAAAAGGGTGGGGCAAAATATATTGAGTGCCCCTAGTATAAGTAACTTGTGAATCATATGACGAGGGAGCGAATCTAGAACTTTTAATGGGATTTAAACCAAGGGGCAATACAATTGCTGTTTTTCTTGTTGGAGGTTATATATATATATATATATATATATATAATATATATATATATATATATATAAATAATGTATGTTTATGATAATAACACAGGCCTGCGAATGAAATCTTTGTAAGAGTTGTTTTCTTACTAATAACTGATTTTATATAATTCAACTACGCTGATTTCGAATAAGGTGTCCATTTTTTCCTATCACGTAAGAATGTTCTGCAAACTGGAAGGGAAAAAACAACAACATAAATAAATATTATATATTTCAATTTACATTAGGCACCTATTTCGCTTTGTTATACTAATTACAAATGCAAACAACTTTAAAAAGAAAGAAGACTATTAACGTCAATTACATATTCATCTTTATTTGTTCTGAGTTTTCTTGTGAGATCTATGCCCTTTAGTCTCGAATGTACGCGCTGTTCCTTTTCTTTTATGCAATAATTCTGGAGTATCCCGTTTCAACATCCAGCAGTAATCAGCCATCATGCTGATGTCCCACCTTCCCTGATATCTCTTCTCCATTTCTTTGATGTCTTAGTGAAACCGTTGTCCTTGTTCTTCGCTGAGTGCTCCGAGATTCTCAGGGAAGTAATCCAATTGTGAATGTAAGAAATGTAATTGTAAACTCATGTTACAACCCAACTCTTTGAACTTATTTAGCATGTTCTTCCCAATGTTTTGGTAATTTGGTTGCTTGCTGTTCCCCAAGAATTTGCTGATAACATCTTAAAAGTAATCCACGCTTCTTTTTCAAGATTGTTCATTGTTCTTTCAAAGTGTTCATCCAAAGTCAGTTTTCTAATCTCGGGACCAACGAAAATTCCTTCCTTCAATTTTGCTTCCGAAAGAGTTGGGAATTTACCACACAGATACTTAGAACAATCTCGATCTTCGTCCAAGGCCTTAACAAATTGCTCCATCAAGCCAAATTTTATGTGAAGTGGAGGTAAAAGGACTTTCTTCGTGTCAACCAAACTTTCACGTTGAATGCTTTTAGAACCAGGTGTCAGGTTGACTCTGCGTGGCCATTCCTTTTTTATCTAGTGCTGAGTCCTTGCTTGGCTATCCCATTCACACAAAGAACATGAAAACTTCGTATAACCTGGTTGTTGACCTAACAACATACAAATCACTTTTAAGTCTCCACAAAGTAGCCAATCGTGTTTTTTGTATTTAACCTTAGCTAGAAGAAGCTCAAGATTTTCGTATGTTACCGTTGTCAAGGAGGACGCCTTTTAGACTTCTTTTGGAGGAATCAATGAAAAGTCTCCACTCATTTGAGTCATAGACTGCAGCGCCTAGCTTAAATATTAGTTCCGAAACTTTGTTGTAATATACCAGTAAATTTTCTTGAGAAAAATATTGGATGAATTCTTTTTCTCGATTGCTGTACCAGTAAAATGACGTCCTGGGAGAAAGCAAGTTCTTGGCACGAAGTCTGGATCCCAAAATCTCTGAAGAATCTTTCGGGAGACAAATCTTTCACCAAATCATTAAGTTCACTTTGTGTAAACAATTGGGGTTCACCAGATGTTTCGGTTTGAAAACAATCAATATCATCGTTTCCATCGTCATCAAACACCGAATCAAATGAAGTCATATCAAGAGTATTTGGTTTAGTAGGTACAGGTATAAAAGGTCTATGAGCAACAGGCCTTGTAGCAGACTGAAAGTTTGGATAAGAAATTTCCTTTTTATTTTTAGTATTGTAGCCCTGCACATTACATGAACAAAAATAGCAGTCATTGCTGTGATTTCTAGGCTCACGCAAGACCAGTAGAATCCCAAAAGGTAAAGAATCCTTTTTACTTTTACTTCACAGTCTAAGTTGTTCAACACAAACAATGCAAACTTTGTGTGGAGCCCATGATTTGTCTTGATCCCCAAGTTTCATTCCGAAGTACGCATAGTATGCTTTCTTGACGAAGTCTGTAATATCTCGCCTTTGTTTTTTTCACAGTAAATTTTCCACAAATATAAGAGAAAATGTTTGGGCTATTTACACACCCTCTGGTTGCCATAGCGACAAATAAACACATTTAAAAGAGAAATATAGTCATCGCGCACCTTTGAATAATAAAGAACTATAACCTCGCACGCACTAGACAGACTGACTCATCTCGTGGCCTGTCAATCACTTATATACTAGCGGTGCGTTTCTCGAATGTTCTCGAAGACGCTATGACGTCACTTCTGATCTGGAAGCATTTACAGGCAGTGGTTTTTAATCAAAATTTAAATGAGTCAATTTTAAGGAAAATTACTTACATATGTAATATGAAATATGACATTTTGTGAAAAATCTGTATGTGATTGCGAAAAAGGAATATTATTTTCGGAATCAGCATGCAAAAATTACTATATAAGTGATAAAATATTTCGGGCAACAAAACCACCGCAGGCCTGTGAAATATATAACTAAAATACATAAAACATCTTGTTAATGTAAAAATTTGATGTTCGTATAAATACATATGAAAATGAAATAGTAACCCAGAAATAATAAACAAATATTCGTTGCAAATGTAACAAACGTATATAATTTAATGTAGTAACTTAATGTAATTCCATAATTTAAAAAATAAATCTCAGACCTTTTCCCTTCTTGTGACAATTTCTCCGAGCTTGATTCTCCTTCGAAAGCACTTTTTTCACCAATCTGTGATAACCAGGAAGATGAGTCGATTCCAGTGTTGCAATGCACCCAATTTCGCGAACTAGAAGGACAAAATTTTAGAAAATACTGTAGTTTTCTCTGATTTAGGTTTCATTGATACCAAAAACTGATTATTTGTGGTTGGTTATAAAAAGTAAATATGTCATTAATAAATAAATAATAATGCAAAAACTTATTTTTCCAAATTGACACTGAAAAAAGTTTATCAAATTTTATTAAAGGTTATTTTAACCTTAGAAATCAATTCTTAAATACCAGAAGTATTTCTATCCGTAAAGGCTGGATCCGAACAGTAAAACTATTTATTTCTTTGAGCTTAAAAAAATTAAAAGTTGCAGATTTTATAAGAAACGTATAAACACACAAAACAAATGTACAGTGTATTTAAGATTATTTGAGTTACAGCCAAATCGTTTAAAATGAAAATCATTTTAAGTTCATCATTTTTAGGCAAAGTTAAAATTCACGAGCTGAGATTTTTTTGGATACATTTTGTTAATAAAAATTATATTTATTGTATGCATTTATTTATAAAGTACAAAATATAATAAAGAGAATTGTGCGGCAGTTGAAAGATGTACAGTAGAGGCCGATGGTGATACAAAAACAATCTCTTAATTTACAGGATCCAATCTTGGTTCACAATATGAGCTGCCAAAAATCCATAAACCTAATTCTCCTTTACATCCAATTCTGACCACATTTAACATGTCGGATTCTAAAATAGCTAAAGTTTTAGTGCCTCTAATTTCCCGTCTTGCTACCAACCAATTTTCCCTAAACTTTTACGAATTCACAAAAGAAATAGTCGGTCAGAATTCATTTCATTTTATGGTGAATTACGACATTACGTTCCGTTTTTACTAATACACGAGATGTTAAATATTATATATACTTGATGATAAACTGTTTCCAATTCTGATACGTTATTTCAAGAGTTTGATAGAACTACCTTTGAAAAAGTAATAAACTATTCTCTTTGGATTTTTATTTTGCTTTCAATAAATATACTTTCATACTGACAGAGTAACTATGGGTTCGTTCTTGGGTGTATTCTTTTCCAACATTTTTATGGTATATTTAGAAAATATAATGAAAGATTCTTGCCCACCGAATTGTCATCCTAAATATTATCGATGTCGAACTTTTTCTTAATTTTATGTGCTCTTTGCATCTTAATACTCGATTCAAAATGGCAACAGAAGTTAAAACTTCTATACTATTTCCTAATTAGTATTCATATTTGCATAGTTAGCAAATGAATTATTTTTTATAGGCAAGAATTTTTATAGTTTTTCTCCCTTTTTTTATAGTTTTTTCAGTGTAAATGATATTCGAACACAAAATCTGAAGGATTAGTTTCTAAATATGTAAATAAATAAATAAATAAATAAAATCTGAAGGATTAGTTTAGGAATAACAGCTATTCCTCTTTGCTGTTCCATCGTCGAGAATAGTAGTATAGCCGCGTTTGGCCAGAGGAATTTGGAATGTTTTGAAACTTGCCCCTGGAGGGGCCCCCTGAAGGCCTTCGTCTCCGTTATGAGGGTGCCCCCTTCCTTAAGTTCCTCACCCCATTTATGGGGACTCACCGTCCTTAATGAAGGGTATTTTCCCCTTAAGAGCCCCGTGCGGGGCCCATGTCCCTCCTCCTTGAGTAAAAAAAATTTAAAATTTTTACAATTTTTTAAAAATTAAAAAGGATTCATACACGCCTTTCTCATGGTCTTTCATGAGACCAAAACAGACAAAAAACAAAAACAGGCAAAAACAAACAAACAAACAAACATTCAAGTACCTCTTACGCAGCGTACCGGCGCGTTCCGTCGTTTTCGTGGGGCCCCGCTAGTTTTAGCTTTCTGGAAGCGTTCGTGCAGAAGATCCATTTCTGGAACACTAGGCTTCTGCTGATATATATATATATATATATATATATATATATATATATATATTAGTAAATGTAACCAACATATATATTTTATATATAAGAACTGTAGTGTCTGGCAAATAAAGATTTCTTTAACGCCATCCATGACCTCATCGTTTCAGCTTAATATATTAATAACGATACCACACAAAATAAAATTACAATAAATAAAGGCAACTTATAAACAAATTTTGTCTTGTTCTAATACAGGGTGTACATAAAGTCAGGATCTATTTTTGTGAAGCACTTGGAAATTATATGGAATTCAATCATAAAATGATAAAGTGGTAACATTTATTAAATAATTAAGAGTAGGATTCGACGTGACGCCCATCAGTATCCCTGCACAGCTCAAGTCGTTCCGCAGCATTTCTAAACACATTCTGGAGCATTTGCGGGGTTATGTTATCTGCAGCAGTTCGTATACGTGTACGTAAGTTTTCAAGACTCGTAATCTTCGTCTGATAGACGTGCGATTTGATAAAGCCCCATGCAAAGAAATCTAAAGGGGTTAAATCTGGTGATCTCGCTGGCCAAGGTCTGTTGCTTCCGTGTCCGATCCAGCGATTTGGAAAACGTCCATTTAGATAATCCTGAACAATTTTGGCATAGTGACAAGGAGCACCATCATGTTGATAGACGACGGTACTAACAATCCTATCCCCGTCGTCTATCAACATGATGGTGCTCCTTGTCACTATGTCAAAATTGTTCAGGATTATCTAAATGGACGTTTTCCAAATCGCTGGATCGGACACGGAAGCAACAGACCTTGGCCAGCGAGATCACCAGATTTAACCCCTTTAGATTTCTTTGCATGGGGCTTTATCAAATCGCACGTCTATCAGACGAAGATTACGAGTCTTGAAAACTTACGTACACGTATACGAACTGCTGCAGATAACATAACCCCGCAAATGCTCCAGAATGTGTTTAGAAATGCTGCGGAACGATTTGAGCTGTGCAGGGATACTGATGGGCGTCACGTCGAATCCTACTCTTAATTATTTAATAAATGTTACCACTTTATCATTTTATGATTGAATTCCATATAATTTCCAAGTGCTTCACGAAAATAGATCCTGACTTTATGTACACCCGGTATTTGTATTACGAAATAGATCCGGAAAATATTAATTAAATTAATTTTAATTTAATTTATGTAATCTAAGGGGAGGCTAATATATTTCAATCCATTCGTATAGTAAAGTGGTAACAATCATCATGAACAGCAAATATTATCGTTGTTATCATAGCTAATTATATATATATATATATATATATATCAGCCCTTTCAAAAAAGACTAGGATGAACGCGAATACATGCAGTTTATATTTCATAAATTAAAATATCGATGTCTTCCTTCATTGTCATATAGTTCATCCAGTTAACCTATAACTGCTGTTCTAAGCTACGTATCTGTAAGATAAGTTTAAAGAAATGCCAGCACCAACACACCCATTTATATCACTAGTTACGTCAAGGTGTGTAACGAAACTTTAAAACCATGAAAAGACATTTTCAATAACCCAGCTTAGCCATGCATATTCGGATAGATTCAAATACTGAATCATCAAATCCATCTCTAAACATCCAATTAAAAATTATTATTATTATCATTATTATTATTATTTATGTACAAGATTATTTAAATTAAACATTTGATTTTCTTCAAAACAGTTGGCAACAATCTTTTAACGTGGGTATGAAGGAAAGTAGCGATCACGTGAACATTATACTGTTTAATGCTCTTATTTCAATTCCTATAACCCTATTAAGTTTATCAACATCATCATACCATTAGCAGTATATAATACACACACACACACACACACACAAATATATATATATATATATGTGTGTATATATAAAACCAGATAAGGAGGTTTGTGCCGAAAAACAACTTTCTTGATATTTCCAATTAATAGAAAACGACTAGTGAGTTTTACAGGGCATACTTTGGTATTTAACCTCGTAGCAAAGATTGTTGTCTAAAAAATCGCCCAGTCTTTCATGGAGCAATACCACTAAAGTAATTGAATATGTATCTTCAATAATAATTCCAGCAAAGATCTTTCACTACACGGTCGCTTCCGATTATTTAATCAAACCTGAAAGTTGCATACTCTGCAAATTCTGATCGCTCTGTGCAACAAACCGGGACAAACTCACGCCTGTTTATTCCAACTTCTCAAAGCAGTCCTAAAACCACTAATCTTTCTTCTGAAGCAGGAGTTACACAAAAATATTTTACGATTTCTAATACCTGCAGTATGCAGGTATACGCATGGAGTACAATATACGAATTTTATCAGCTTGGTTAAGTACTCATTGCTTTTGTATCACACATTCCTATCGGTACTGTCTAAAGTTAGTTAGCTAGTTACCAGCTAGTGATTAAAAGAATATCATGGTTCAGCAAATATAACGCATAAATTTTGGTCGATGTTCCAGACCCAAGACAACCATTTCTATAACAGATCGCATCATTGAGACGCACCAAACTTTAATACGCATATGTCGATGAATTAACTCTATTTTCTTACTTATGTCTGTGGTTGATTTCTACCCATTCTTCAACAGAATGTACACCATTTATCTGTTGCAAGTTAGAAGTTGGGGGTAGGAGGAACCTTTCTTATTATTATTATTATTATTAGTAGTAGTAGTAGTAGTAGTAGTAGTACCGTAGTAGTAACAGTATTTTAAAACTTATTTTCATTTCTACATATCTGTCTAGGTAAGCATTCGCTACACCGATTTTAGTATGTAATATATCTCAAACACCCAAATGTACCCAACGGTTGTCTGATGTATGAGCGTCCAAACCTGATTACTCTTTAATAAACACCAAAGTAGTTTGTACAACGTGTACAGGCTTACAAATATTAACCAACAACGATATTACCATCATTACGACTAAATTACCCTAAAACAATCAACGTATCAAATGAAAATTTTCACTTAAAACATATTATTAACTTTCATCCAAAACATCTCATTTTATCTATCTACCTGACCATCGATAAACAGTTAGATAGATGAACAGCCAGACGTTATAGCTATAGATTAGGGCATGGTTCCAATTAAACAGTTAATCAGTTAATCATTGTTTCGACTTTAATCATTAATTAATCAACAAGCAATATTAACTTTCTATAATTTTTAATCAGTTAATCATTGATTAATTTGAAAATTTAATAATTCATAACTTTTTTCCTAAAAGTGATTAATTAACCATGCCCTACTATAGATACAATCAAATTGGACTGCTGAGTCGCTAAAAATTCAGATTTCAGAAATGAAAAATCTGAACGTCATGCGAGGGGACTGCGAGTTCAGAATTCCTTGAGCCTACATTATTTGTATATACGAGGATACTTCAATAAGTATCCGCACTTTTTATTTTAGTGATAATATAGTATATATAATATATACTCGTAATAACGAGCTAAACTGAGACCTATAGGTTTATTTAGGCTAGCACCAGTATAGGCTTATTTAGGCTAGCAACAGTATATAGGCTTATTTAGGGTACTCGTAGCTGTCACATATCGTTCGAGTAGTGAGCATGGCTGCGCCGCTTTCAATTTGTATTCCGGAAGAAGAGAGATCCGTGGTTCGTTTTTTGTGGGCAGAAGGTGTGAAAGGAGCTGAAATTCACACGCATTTATGTGCTCAGTATGGGAATAATGCGTTACCACGGCGAAGTGTGTACGAGTGGATTCAAATGTTCAAGGAAGGTCGGACATGTGTGACAGATGCTCAGCGCTCAGGACGACCGTCAACATCAACCAGCAGTGACAAGCAGGAAGAAGCCAGAGCCATGATTTTCGATGACAGAAGATTAACAATAAAAAATTGCATCTTCATTAGAGATCAGTCAAGTGTCAGCCTATTCGATAGGTCATGACATTCTTGGCTTTCACAATGTTTGTGCAAGATGGGTGCCCAAACAGTTGACAGAAGAGCACAAGCGTAATCGTATGGACGTCTGCTCTTGTCTTTTGGCGCGGTATCATAATGAAGGTGAAAACTTTTTGGAGCGCATTATCACTGGAGATGAAACCTGGATCCATCACTATGAACCATAAATCAAACGACAGAGCATGCAATGGAAGCATCCAACATCTCCCATTGCATGGAAGTTCAAAGAGCAGCCGTCAGCAGGTAAAGTTATGCTAACACTGTTTTGGGATACACGAGGCCCTATCCTTGAACATTATCATGAGCGTGGAACTACAGTAACAAGTGCATCGTATTCTGACATGCTTCGGAATGAGTTAAAACAAGCAATTCGCGCAAAACGGAGGAAATTGTCGGAAGGTGTTATTTTGTTACACGACAATGCGCACCATCATACCGCTACACTGACTAGAAAATGCGTTCAAGAACTTAAATTTGAAGTTCTCGACCATCCAGCCGACAGTCCAGACCTGGCACCTTCGGATTTTTACCTGTTTGGACCACTAAAAGACGCTTTGAAAGGTCAGCGATTCCAAGGCGATGATGACCTGAAGGAGGCGGTGCATGACTGGCTACGCACACAGCCAAAAACATTCTTTTGTGATGGCATTAGGAAGCTTGTAGATCGCTGGACTAAGTGTAATGAGAAACAGGGAGACTATGTTGAGAAGTGATGTGTTTATAATCTATCAGATATATATATATACAGTGCCCGCGAAAAGTATCCGATCACCCTTAAAATTTGTATTTTTTACATAAAAAACAATGTTTAAATGTATACTAACCTTATATTAGTATTTTGTCATCTGTCCTTTGGTTTGGATGACTTGTTCTAGACGTTTTGGCATGGATTTAATCAAGTTTTGACAAACTTCCACTGATATTTCCTTGCACCATACCTTTTTGATGGCCTCTTGTAATTTTTCGACTGAGCCAGTGTCGTGGCATTCAACCTTATTTTTTATTATTAGCCACAGATTTTCTATCGGATTGAGATCTGGACTATTACCAGGCCAATCCAAAATATCAAATTTATTGTCAGTAATCCATTTTGTCACTATTTTGGCCCTGTGACATGGTGCACCATCATGCATGTATGTTTTTGTCCTTTGGATTGCCATTGCCATTGGAAGTTTATCCTGTAGCATTGCTAAATACCGTGCACCATTCATAGTTGTGTTCTTCGGAAGAAAATATAAGTTTCCACGCCCATAGTAACCGAAACAACCCCAAACCATCACACTTGGAGGGTGTTTCATTGTCTTTAGGTTGTATTTAGGGTCCATCCTATTTGAGCCAATAGGCCGGTGAACCTTTTTGGACAACTTCTGAATGTCAAAAATGTCGACTCATCGCTAAATAAAACCTTCTTCCAGTCATCAACAGTCCAATGAATGTATTTTTTACAAAATGCGACACGTTTTTTACGCATTTTTTCATTAATGAACGGTTTCTTAGCAGCATGGCGAGATGGTAATCCGAGTTCTTTTTGGAGCCGCTCCTGGATAGTTCGTTCAGAAACACCAGATAACAAATTATTCATATTAAATTTTATTTCTTTCGCAGTTATTGTTGGGTTTTTCAATACTAAACGTTTCATAAGTTTGTCTGTTCGCGAATTTTTTTTCTCGGTCTGCCAGATCGTTTTTTAGGGACTGGCGTGGTTAGGCCACCATTGTTCTCAGCCCGTGAAACCCATAAATTAACGGTACTTTGGGATATGTTTAATTCCTTAGCTATCTGTCTCTGTGATTTCCCACATGCATGCAAAGCAACAATAGCACCTCGACAATCACTCTTAAGTTGTTTTTTAGCACACATATATATAAATTTTATTTACACCACTTTCTGTAAAAAAAAAAAAATATCAAGGAATTTACACAAACAGTGAAATCTGACAAATTTGAGACACAGCCACCCGCAACGAAGGCTACCAGAACACTAATTTGAGAATGCGTTGGATAGCTCTCATATCAGCGAGCAACCTCAAAGTTACCAGATGTCGCTAGAACAAATAGAAAGTGAATTACGTGTCTCTGAATATCAAGGGAAAATATTGTATTTTCTTGAGTGATCGGATACTTTTCGCGGGCACTGTATATATATATATATATATATCTGATTATTTTTCAACTTTCAAATTTCCGTGTTCTGACCACATCAAACTATGCCATTTGATGTAGAAACATAATATACAATATATTAATATTTAGAGGTCGCTCAACGGCTTCATAATATTATAAGATTCTCATAAAGTAGGAATATAAACAATTGCCAAATGCATTGCCTATTCGATGGCAATTTAGCACCTCTAATACCGTCCTCACACTTATCAATCAAGTAAATCTTGGATTTATTTCGAGTCTTCATCACTATGTATTTTGATCCATAAATCCACACCTGAAAATAGAACAGCAATGTTATATTAGGCACAAAATTTAAGACATTTACAAAATAGATAAAAACGTTTAAAGACAAAACACTGTATGCACCTGTTTAATAGACACACATCCTACCATTAAGGTGGCTGACATGATACTGGGGAGGGTATAGCAAGGAATTGTGTGGCAAGTAATGACGCATTATATTGCACAATTTTGATGGCCTCGAGCGACCTCTAAATATTAATATTTTCTCATGAAACTTCATAAACTGTATTTTTGTATCCCCTGCCACATTTCTAGAGGGTCAGACCGAAACAATTTTGATGTTTCATTTTCCACCATATAAATAAGGACCACCCTAATATATATATATATATATATATATATATATATGAAATTAGGTCTGAAGGCGCTTAACTTTAAATGGCAGCGCTTTATCTTTCATATAAGTTTTATTTGATGTTAAATTTCTGGTTATGGAGGAAAGAACACATTAAAAGTTTATTTTTCCTCGTCTTTGTCTCTCATCTGGTACTTTTCCTTCCTGGTGAAAGTTCGCTTTCACTCAGCCGGTCCCAAAGAAGACCATTCTCAACCCTCCAACGAATGACCTTTCTTCTCATAATCTTCTTTCAGATCGTAATTATGGATTCCACAAGGGACGCACTACTGGCGATCTTGTTGCATATCTCTCTGACTGTTGGTCATCCTCCTTTCGGGATTTCGGCGAAACTTCGCTATTGCGTTAGACATATTAAAAGCTATTGATAGAGTCTAGCACAAATCTTTAATTATCAAACTGTTCCTCCAACGGTTTCTACCCTTCTATCTGTGCCTTCATCTCTAATTTCCTTTCTGGTCGAACTATAGCTGCAGTTGTAGATGGCTACTGTTCTTCTCCTAAAGTTATTAACAGATGTGTTTCTCAGAGTTCTGCCCACTCTCTTCCTTTTATATATTAATCTTTTAATTCATACTTGCTGTCCTGTTCGCTCATACACTTCAAAAGCCAACCTGTAATAAAAAGGTTTAGAAAAAGTATTTATATTTTTCTACCAAAGTGGAGGGCTTGCTAGTTTAAACTGATTCACTTCCTTTAACAAAAACTTATTATACTCTTTTACCAAACCTGTTAACATGTGTATATATATATATATATATATATATATATATATATATATATATATATATATATATATCGCAATCATCAAATTTTCAAGTATGATCTAACAGAAACAAATTTAACCTTAGTGTACACAAACTTAATATTTTTATTTTTCACTCTAAATTAACACCTTTTCGTAATTCACATAATAAATTATGCTGTCTTTACAATTAAGAGTGCAAAGCTTCTCTTTAATGGACATATATGCAGGCTAATGAGTGCCTTAATTGTGCAAAGCCACATCTATTACAAGATTTCACCTAAAAAATTATATCACCTACCCTTCGGGAAATCATATCTTACAAGATGACGTAACAAGTGAGCGCCTAGTCATAGCTGTACTGAAACATCTGTCAACTACATATTCAGCTGTAGACCCATCGACCAAACATTCCTATTATACAAGTAACCCAAGGGTATCTTCTTGCTTATAAATTATAGAGTTCTAAATAATTGACAATGAAAATCTTTAAATTTTCAGACTTTTTTCTAGCTCATAAACGCAATAAGAGGCACCGCTTTCCCACCAAATATATATATATATATATATATATATATATATATATATATATATATATATATATATATGATACGCACAAACCGTGCATGGAACAAGGAACTCTTCTAGGAAAATTAAATCCACTATAGTCCGAATAAGTAATGGTAAATGACAGTTATGCTACATCAAAGAAAAAGGGGTAGCTATTATATTTTTAGCCATAAACCAAAACTTAAACCTCAACTGGCAGAATTGAGAGTCCACTTTTCAAGGCACATAACATGTCCGTTTCATGATGGGAATGAGCTCAGAATGGTTCCCTGAGGTTTTTATGATACACACAGACCGTGCATGGAACGAGGAACTCTTCTAGGAAAATTAAATCCACTATAGTCCGAATAAGTAATGGTAAATGACAAATACTATAGTTTTTTCTTTTTCATGATGCTAGCCCGACGCGGGCAACGGGTCACTCGCAAAGAGGTCCCAAAAATATAGCTTACCTCACCAGTTATCTGCAAAGCAGTTAGGATCCAGCTTTGGGACAGGATCTAGGGTTTAAAGCAGCCTAGCCCAGCTACATTTAGAACCCGTTGCCCGCGTCGGGGTAGCATCAAGAAAAAGAAAAAACTATAGTATGTCATTAGTAGTATAGTGGCAAAATGCCAGAGTGCAAGTTGCAATTGCAATAATACGTAATGTTCCAAGAGTGCCAACCCCACCCCTTTGTTGCAAGAGTGCCAACCCCCACCCCCTTTGTTACAAGAGTGCCAACCCCACCCCATTTGTTGCAATAGTGCCGACCCCCACCCCCTTTGTTGCAAGGCGCCCCCACCCCCGTTTGTTGCAAGGCACCCCCACCCCCGTTTGTTGCAAGGCCTCTTTGGAGGAGAAGGTGGGACAGCCTCACCCCCCAAAGGGGCATACCTAACCTAAGGAGCCTCTTTAGGGGAGAAGGGGACGCCTCACCCCCCAAATGGGCAGAAAGAGAGCAAGGTAGGAAGAGAGAAAGGAAGAGGAAGGGTGTGCGTCCAACGCCTGTCGGACGCATATGGGGTTCTTCTGCCACCCGCCGCCCTCTTATAGGGTCCCAAGCAGCCAGTTGGCTGAGTTGCCAGATAGCGCCATGTATTTAACTAATCCTTATATTCATCAGCCAGTTGGCTGAGTTGCAAGTTTTCGCTACGTATTTATTTAAAGTATATATTATTCAGCCAGTCGGCTGAGTTCCCAGATAGCAATAATCATTGCATTAAAGCATATATTAATCAGCCAGAAGGCGCCACAGCCAGTTGTCTGCTGAATTGCCAGATAATGCCATGTGTTTAATTAATTCATATATTATTCAGCCATTTGGCTGCTGAGTTGCCAGATAACGCCATGTATTATATTTAAAGCATATATTCCAGTTGGTTTTGAAGGCCGATTTGACATATAGCAATTAATTAATTATTCTGTTTTAGAAACAAATGATATAAACGTATTCAAGGAATCATACAAAGCTTTGTATTAACAAAATATTATAAAAATATATATTTATATTAATTATATATAATCACAGAAAACATAGTACAGTATTAACAAAATATTAGAAAAATATATAGTTACATTATCAAAAGTTATATTATCAAATATTAGTACCTGAAAATATATATAAAACGTATAATCATATTATTACAGGAAATATATATATATATATATACTGTATGTATATATTGTCTTTACGTTCTACGGTGCAAAACGCTAAATTCGCATATGACAGAGTCTATATCCACATCGCCATTACTTTGTACGATGTGGTAAAGCCGTCCAAGCATACGGCGGTTTATACTCGATATAAATGGCTTTCATATTGTTCAATACTATTTTTGTACCCACTTTACACTTGGCAGGCAAGTTGTCTTTAAGCGCAGCTAAAACACATTCAAAAGCACGCACAAAAACGTCATCGTGGGCCGTTACATTGAATACAAGTTCATAATCAAGCCTTTCCAATCGGAGGTTTTTCCTTAACGCCCCGAACTTTTCAATCGTGAACTCTTCTTCACTCGACATAGCGGCAATTGAAATATTCTACCAAATCATTACGACACCTATCCACTATATAGAGGTACAGTTCTTCAGGGTGAACAGTGTAGGCGAGCTCAGCCCTGTACCTCTACACCGTTTTGTACCAAAGCCCAGGGTATTTCGAAGAATCTAAACCTTTTAAATATGCTTCCAGAGCTAGTCCGTTCTCCCCCTGCTCATTCCTACATTCAACATATTCGTCGAGCAGAGCGATGTAAGCATATTCAAGTACCGTGTCAAAATAAACCATGTCTGTAATACGTGCATCTAATATAGGCTTCAGCTTACAGAATCCGACGATCTCAAACATTCTGTCGAGGATGAATCGGTTTCTTGTAGGAACAAGAACGTCATTATCAGTCGTGTTCTTCTACATCAGTCGTATGTCAATACATGGTTGATTGTTATTTACACTCAATGTACAAACAATGGTATATGAGGAGGCGTCACTACTCACATCTCTTATTGTATCCACGTCAGTTGGTATTTTATAACGGTCCTCAGTCCACCTCTCAACTACCACGAAGATTTTATGCCTTTCCTCAAGATTTAAATAAATAACGTTGCGTTTGCTCGCAGGCCTACAGTTCGTTTCAAGCACACAGTTAATGTTGCCCGTTTCCCGCCTGAACACACGCAACGACTTCGTCACGGAGACGTCGTACGAGGCATTGAGAATGCTTCTCAAAGGGAGTTCCATCGTATTCGCACGTTCACACGGGTCGAGATGACTATGGCAGAACCACTCGGCACAAGCTCTGAGAAGGCTACGAGCCACAGGAGGCAGGCAGGTAGGCAGGATCGGGTTGACGGGCGGGTGATTCACCCTGATGAAACGTTAATGGGTTTGTTCGAACTCGTATGACCCGTGAGGAGTGAGTCGCATCATAATCTAATGAAACGTGTGCGGCGATGACCCAGCATGAATGTTGTATCCCATTATATTGGGCAGGTGTCTTGAGAAATTTTCCGTACAAGAATTAATTTCGGTTTTATGTTTTATCACTACCACTTCCCGAATACGCACCAGACATTTTGCAGGGATTTCATGAACTAAACACATTTTATAATGTTTTATCTCTCCTAAACATCTTCACATTGCGGGGCGCTATTAGAGAGAAACATATGTTCATATTTATCCTTTTTATTTAACAGGCGATACTCATCTCTAAAATCTGTTAAAAACTCACATAGCCCTTTAGCCACAACCTCACTACAAACCTCATCATGATATATATTAATGTAGTGGTAAAAATACTTAAGATTGTCCATGATGACAAGATTCACATTTTCAGTCGTAGGGTATGAGTAATCGACATGGTGTAACATGATATAATACCGTTTATCACACCACTCATCCACAAGACTCACTACCCATAACTGTTGTTTATCTTCTGAGCGTGCTTCTTCTACCACGCGGTGCACGTGAGCCTTTATAAAGCTTAGTTCTATAACATACTTCAGTACATCGTCTGTACTGCGAAATCCTACAATCCCCTCGCCAGAATATCCGTAGAGTATTTGAATAGCCTGACCCTTCGCACGATTCAATGCAGCCTTAAAAGATGCAAAGGAGGCGGGAATAGGAGTTTTTCAGTATCCACTACATCTACGCACTTGCTGAATACCACTTCATAAATGTTGAACACGCGATATTAAAGGTGGCCATTTTCTTCTATGCGAGAGAATACACGTCTGAGCGCAAGGGTATACAGAGGTCAACTGAGTACGGAAGGGTAGAGGTCTGCTCAGGTTGCGGCGTGATTCACGTCGCCGGTCTTACAGTGGGCGGGGCTTAACTTTTACTGTACATACGCACACACGCAAAGTGAAACGCAAGTTGAAACACGATTTATTTAAAAACGAAATAATCAGGATGTACATATTTACAAATACGTGTAATAATAAGTTAGCAATAGACATATCAAAGATTATGGTATCCAAAGGGCACGGTGTCATAGGTACCAGGCACTTGGTAACGTTTCCTATAGGTGTTACGGCACACCTTTGTACCCCTAAGTTCCTTCACGCCCCCCAGCTTCTGCGCCCGAAAATTGTGGGTGCCTACAGTCAGTTGGGGCGGTCGATCACCCTCATCATCCAAGCACACTAACTCCTTCAGCGAATCAAAGTTGACGACCCCCGATTCGCTTGGTTAAGCGTGATGCCCTTAGCCTTCACGATATACTTCGTTTCATCCCTATCCTCACCCGTACCCCATAGGTCTTTGGCCCTGTTGACACAAACGAGTCGGCGTATGCGTTGTCCCCATACTCATCCTTGATCTCGTCAGTTAACTCACCGAGGAACTCCCCAATAGCAGGCATGTATTCACCCCTCCTCGCTGTGAATATCACGCTATCTGTATCGGCGTACAATACTCTCCGCCAAAGAGAATGTAATAGACCCCAAAGTTTGATGCGGGCATAGGCTGTTGTGAAGCTGGCTACAGGGATGTTTGTAACCCGTGAGGTATCTGTGGCCAATTCAGTGTTGTTGTACTTTATTATGTAAGTATTACCTACATTCAGAATCTCCATGACCACTTTATCGGGTGCGTTGGCGTAATCCCAGACTTCACTATCATTTTGCGCCAAATTTTCCCCAAAGACTGTTTAGACACAATTTTGCACTAAAGCGCTAGCCAGGATTCTTTACAATTTGGGTACGATCAAGTTGTATACCTTCGTGGTCGCGGTAACGCTGAATATAAGACGTTTTTTCGTCTTCGGATTCAATCCCTCGCGGATATCCTGATCCCTCAACCTTGTCCATCAAAAATGCGTTTATATACGGTGTGAAAAGGTTGGGTAGCTTCTGAAACATCCACACCTCATGTATCTTCATTATTCTATACCCATGGCGTACGGCTAGGGCCAGCTCAGGACTGGTGTATATACCTCTGATCTTACGCTGGTTGGGTGTATGGTCACAATCACCATTATTCTCTTCCGCACACTTCAGGCACAGTGGAAACATGAGCTTGTGATCGATGACGACGGGTAAGATCTGCATCCATAAATTGTTAGGGGGAATCACGTCTACGAAAGAGAGCCCAAAGTAACGATCATTCAAATTTCTTGAAAACTCGGCGATGGAGGGTAGGCTACGCCCCACCAGTTTCTCAGGAGCGCCCACGGGGTACGGGTTGTTCTTCATCACGTAGGGGTATAAAGAACAGAAATCGTAGTAGTGAAGCTTCACACCCTCCGGAGGTGGAAAGTATAGCTTGAAGGTATTTGTACGCCCACCGAACAAGCTATCACCGAATTTGAGAGGATCCAGTACCATTGAACGCTTGATCGTGTTTATTTCCTCACGGTACCCCCCATCTGTCTCCATCCGTGCATCATATTCATGCTCCCACAAGACTTTGTGAGTGAACTGGGAGCCTATAAGTTGATCGCGGGTGCGCGTCCACGCAAGACAGTCGGCAGGAGATCTACCGTGGATATCTCCCACGATTCCACACTCAGGACGGGGGCATCCATGCCACCAGCAACCGTTAAAGGACTACACAGTCTTCACACCAGTGACACGGTTTTCACTTAGCCCATCAACCCAAAAAACACGACCATTAATCTTAATGGGTACTTCACCCGTGTTGCGGGCGTGCTCTGTGTATACACCTGTCTGTTGTTGTAGGTGTATGAGCCAGTAAATAGCCTTTTGGCAATAACTGCGAACTGCGGGGATTGTTTCTATGAATAATGGCTTAGGAACCTTTACGCATGAAGTTATTCTTGAACACCGTAAAACATAATGACGCGATGGTGGTTGCGACTTGCAGCGGATCGCATTTGAAACGGCCTATGTACATCCTTCTAAAGGCCTGGAAACATACTCTAAGCACACGTACATCATTCACGCAATAACGCTCACATTCATCCGCTATATTAAGGAATATCTTCATTAAAACTGCTGTAGTATCGATCAAAGTCTTCACGTTCAGCTGTACTCATACAATCATAGTTAAAGTAAAGTTTGGGTGGAGGTAGGCCTACGTAATTTAAAGTTTCGCTAGTGAGGAATGTTTAAGGGAAGTATCCTTTTGAAACTTCCGCAGCTACCCCCATCACCTTGGGTATCTTTGCTAAATTACAAGGTGTGAATAATAAAGTGTCTTTAAACTGAACATTACCTCTTATTTGCATCGGTATTAATTTGTTGCCTCTTTTCAGTGGATCACCTGTAAATATCTCAGAGGACTCGTGCTCAAGCAACTCCTTATAAAGGAACTGTGTGTCAAATTTCGCCCAGTTATGGGGGAGAATATACACAGTCATTTTTTTGAACTTGTCGGCTAACTTGACAATATAGGACACAAATAGTTTCACAGGACTATCGTGGACATTTGTTTTAAAAACGTTTGTCCGTTTACCACATTTTGGGTACTCATCACACTCGATCTCCATACACTCATCACAGATAGTTTGGCTCACAAGTAAATGTGGAATTACCTCTTTGGTTTCAGCGTTCGTGTATGTTTCTATATCGTAGTATACAGTTATACAAGGTTTGTTTTTAGGCTTGGCGTCTTTCATATAACATACATGCTTTACTCCATCCGCCTTATATCCTCCTGGCATGTAGGACAGTGAATTTCGTCACATTTTGCTTGAACTCCCCTACCATTCAAGTGTGAAACATACCACATTCACAGATTCTCATTTTCCTGCACGTGCCAATTGATTTATGGAGCTCAAAACAGCTATTATTGAAAAATGTGCGTCTACACACATTACAGTCCCTCTTCTCAGCTTCAACTACACGGCTTTCACATTTGGTGCTTTTACACTGCTCACATACCATGTGACATTCTTTACAATGTTTCACTATATCATCCGCAAACTCGAGACACCCCTTACACAAATCATGATGTCGTCCATATTTTCGACTTTTATCGTAAGTCGCGTAAAGGCACCTTATATTACGGATGGGGAGATATGTTGTACCTGACAGTCCTAAAATAAGTCGGGACCTTGTACGAGCTCTCACACAGCTTTTAAAAACATACACAGTCCTACGACGATTATCCAGTCTAAATACCACTATACGGGCATTCATTTTCTGTTCTACCCTTCTCAGCTCTTCAGGACCCATATTACAATCAAATTGAAGTTCACAGTCTACAACTAGTTTACTTGCACGCTCCACGACCGTAGGCAACCAAATTTGCTCGGATTTCGTATTTTGTACAGTAAACATGCGAGTCAAGACTACTGCTATAAAGCCGCAACCACGATCGACGTTTATATGCCGTCTGCAAATAGCCTGAGAATTGAAGTTAAGAGTGTAGGGTGTTGCGCTATGGCCCGCAACACGGTATACACGATCAATATTTACCGTGAAGTTGTTCATATTGAAAGCTATACTACTTTGGGAGGCTTGCATTATACGACCTAATATATACTCTACATCTTCAGCCGCCAAACGTCTGAATGGTACTACTATCCAAAAGTCATCTACATCGTTATCATCTGAGCAGAATCCGAAGGACAGGCTCGTCCTGACTTCACGCTCGTCGCGATTCTGAAGGGCAAACTCTATAATACGATGTACAACGCGACGTAGTCCGTGTTCAATACCGTTGCTATACATGGATCTAGGGTCAACCCTGAATATATACCGATTTCTAGTCAAGGCTGAGGTAGGTTGCGTAAGACGTTGAGGGTTGGGGGTCTATTATTGCAGACTCAACAGAAGGGGGTCAACTGTGAGGGATGAACAAGGTGGTATTTTGGCAGAAGAAGCTGGTGTGGGGATGGTTGCATAAGACGTTGAGGGTTGGGGCTCTACTACTGGTGGTCTAACAACCGGCGAGTTCCTGGCGCGTTTTATACCTGACGTGGAGGCCTCTTCATCATGTCTCCGCTTTGAACGTGCAACAGGTGTCGCTGGTGAGGATTCATCGGCGGGTATGGGCATTGTAGATGCATGGTCAATGGATTCGCCCGTGATATCGATGATGGGTGGCTGTACATCGTCGTCATTCATGGTTCTGTGGAAGAAAAAAATATAAGGAACAGAATTCGCTATTTGTAATATTCTGTAAATAACCCACTTAGGGGTGTGACGTATTAGAAATGGAATCTGTAGAAAAATTCAGATTCACGAGCCCATCCACATGTATTATATCTGGCCCGACAAGTTGTGGTAAAACGGTGTTTATACTTAATATCATTAAAGAAAAGGGCGAGATGTTCTCAAAATTTGTGCATAAAGTTATATGGTGCTATTCGACATACCAATCTCTTTTCAACGAGTACCAAGATGCTGTTTTGTTCCACAAGGGGGTCTATGACGTTAATTCGTTAAGGGGAAATGAATATACAGTCATCGTAATTGACGACCTCATGTTGGAGATGGATAAAACGTTTGCCGAGACATTTACAGTATTCTCCCACCACCTTAACATAAGCGTGTTCTTCATCAATCAGAATCTATTTTTCAAAAATAGATACATGCGCGATGTGTCGCTAAATACGCAATATCTAGTCTTATTCGCGCAACGTAGAGATGTGTCACAAATTGGGGTATTAGCCAGTCAAATGTTCCCGAATCAGCGTAAGGAGTTTTTGGAGGTTTATAAAGAGGTCACAAAGCAACGTTATAGATATTTGCTTTGTGACCTTCACCCGCGAAACACGTTTAGGGTGCTTCTAAGAACGAATATATTTTCAAACGTGCCTGAAACCGTATATATTCCAGAATGACGAATAGGCTAAAGAAATATCGTGAATTAATAAAAATCTATCAACGATTGCCTCGAGCATTGCAGCAGATGTTTGTTAAAAATATCGACTCTGACATTTTAAAGTGCATCTGTGAAATCTGCCTTAATGTTATAAAATGTAATGTTCCAATGAAATCCTGTCAGAAGGCTCGCTTACGTCGTTAGAAGAACATAATACAGACGCTCGCCCATAAAAGTCAAACTGCTGGTAAGAAAAAGCGTATTATTGTACAAAGAGGCGGTTCGTTCCTTCCCATCTTGTTTTCAATTTTGGGGCCTTTACTGACTAGATGAATATAATGAAGGTGGTGGTTGTGATCCCACACGAGGTGTATGCTTCATTACAAAGGAGTCCAGATGCGGTTCTAGAGCCCCGTAAAAGTAGACTTAAAAGAATGGAAAGTGAGTTGCTAGACCTATTAAACAGTGAAAAGGCACCTGATGAGAAAAGGATCTTGTATCAAGAGGCTTTGCAGAAATTTCTTCATGAGTACGAAGATTATAAGCATCCTACAAAGCTCGCCGTGAGGCACAGTTCGAGTAGCACAGAGCATAGCGAAACAGGGCCTGAACAACCAAAGAGTAGCGGAACACAGCACATCGAAAATGTGCTAAAAAACAGCCTCCCCCATACATTGAGTGAGTGAGGACCCCATCATACAGTGGACTGACACAGGCGAGGTCATTGTTGATGGAACAAGGGTCCAAGGGTCTAATATCGTTGATATTTTTCTTGATCTGGTAAGAAAGTGGGATAGGCCCTCATCAGCAGGATGGAGACATGCTAAAGCAAAACTACAACAAATAAATGCCCCCAAAACATTGGTAGGTAATCTGAATAGGTTAAAAGACTTGGAACATGCATCGCACGTGTCACAACTGAGTACACCTTCGCCCCCATCAGCTGCAGTGTCTCTGAAGAGGAGAAAGAAGAGAGTAGACGGCCAACCTTATCCACGTGCCTCTAAAATACGGAAATGGCTAACGTATTAAGTAAGCACTATTATGACATTTCTAGCCCTGCATCCTATGGTGGCGTTAATAGATTGTATAGAGATACTTATGGTGTAAGGAAAAAAGATGTTGAGAGATTTTTGCGTGCCCAGGATGCTTATACACTTCATAAACCGGTGAAAAAAAGGTTTAAATCAGCCAAGACAACAGCCGCATCGATTGACTCTATTTGGCAGGCAGATTTAACAGACATGCAAAGATATTCAGTACAACGACGGCTACCGCTACATCCTATTCATAATAGATGTATTCTCTAGATACCTGTGGCTAATTCCCCTGAAAAATAAATCGCCCGAAACAGTTGCTAAAGCGGCCAAAACGCTGATGTTGAAAGAAAACCAGATTCCTGGCTATTTTTTTACGGATATGGGAAAAGAATTTATAGGGCGAGCTTTCCAGAACATGTTGTCAGAGTTTAATATCAGCTATTACACAACCAATTCTATACATAAGGCTTCTTTAGCTGAAAGAGTTCAACGTACCATAAAGGAACGCATGCACCAATATTTTACACATAAAAACACATACAGATATATAAACGTTCTCGATTCATTGGCTTCATCCTACAACCGCTCACACCATCGAACGATCGGTACAACGCCTAACGATGTTTTAGAAAGAGGCAAGCGCCCGAGAAGAGATGGAGTACCACCACCACCACCCTCTGAGCATTTCAAAATCAATGACTATGTAAGGCTGTCACGTTCGGGAAATAAATTCGCGAAGGGTTTTCAGCAAGGATGGACACGCGAGTTTTTTAAAGTTAGAGCTATGAAGCCTAAAGGTGAGATAACGATGTATTACGTTGAAGATTTGAATGGTGAAGAGATCTCGGGAGGTTTTTACCGTGAGGAACTGTAGAAAGTGGCATTTAATTTAGGAAAAAAATGTGTTTAAAATCGAGAAAATTTTAGGAAGCAAAGGTACCGGAAAGAGAAAAATGTACCTGGTAAAGTGGCTAGGTTACCCAGAAAGCTTCAATACCTATATAAAAGCTGATGCAATAATTAAGCTTAATTAGTATGCAGCATGACACCCAACCATTTCTACGTCACACTTCCGTCCTCCTCATCCCTGTCTATACACCCTAACAACACACTAGCCAACTTTGTAACAGAACTCCATGGGCCCATTGAACTGGGTCGTGATTCGTATGAGGTGGGGATATGTGAATTTCAGCTGGATACCCTCTTTTTAAATATTGATTATAAAGATTCCGTATTTACCGTTCTTAGAGACATTGATGAGTGTGAAAAAGCCGGGTTAACTCGGGATGCTACTCTACGTATCGCCCGGACTAAGGCTGCACAGTTTTTCAGTACAACAGTAACACTAGGGCCGGGGCGTTATGGTTCGGCTGAAGATGTTGTGAGAGACTTAAACATAATTTTTAAAAACTCAAATCTTACGAATGACTTATTATACGAAATCGTAAACAGAGGAAACCATACACATACTCTAGTCCTAAAATCAAAGGTTAACAGAAATATTAAAGACGGAAGAGTGTTCAAAATTATAACCGAGGAGCGTTATCGAGCAGCCTTCCAAAGAGACACCTTTCACGAGGCACCGCGGCATCGCATGACTTATCCAGCTTAATGTACCACTTGAGGATGCAGAAATTGGATGTAAGTTCTCAGCCTCCAGACATGTGCTATATTTACAGCAATATAGCGGAACACCAGTTTGTTGGGGATACCCAGGCACGCCTGCTACGCGTAGCGCACAGTGCCAACCATAGAGGAAGGAGCTTGAGTATTACATATAACATACCCTATTATGTGAATGTTGCAACTACCCTAATAACTAATATCTCAATATATGTAAGAACGGGAGCTTAACAGTGAAGCTACACTTTCGACGCACTGAGGTATAATGGCCAGAAAGCCTTTCACGGTACGGTATACCGAGGGGTGAGGTACCAGCATGGTAGTGAGTGGACTTGGATCCATTTTTTCATCCATACTACGCACCGCTGTCCCACTGTTGAAGAGGGGGGCCATGTACCTAGGAAGGAAGGCGTTACAAACAGGTTTTAACGCGGCAGAGGACATGTTCGCGGGAACTAAGCCTAAAGAAGCTCTAAAAAAACATTTAAGGCGTACGCGGGATGAAATCATCAAAGACGCGAAGAGAAAAATGCGTGGTGGTGGAAAGAAGAGAACTGTTAGGAAGAAGGGGCTGCCAACACGTGGTGTAAAGGAGAAGAGAACTGCTAGTAAGAAGGGATTGCCATCACGTGGTGGAAAGAAGAAGTAGAGAGCTGTTAGGAAGAAGGGATCACGTGGCATTAAACGTAAAAGGGTACCAAAAAAGAAGTGTTCAAAGCGTATGAGACCTATGGCCGATCATTTTTTAACTGATATAAACTAAGGACGCTACTCTCACGATTCATAGATTGATTAATACTCTTCGAGGGAGGTGGCACTATTTCTGATTCACCATGGCACGTTTCATTCATCCGTGTAGTTCACAATGCTGTAAATCGGAGCTATCCCTCTTTGAGATGCCTCCAACTCAAGTTTCTATTGAGCACAGTGACTTTATTACAGTTAACCCTTTAAACACAATTAGTTCACCCAGTGCCCCTATAGAATTCGTGATACCCAGCTCAGGCCCTTACTTTTTTGATCCGAGCTGTAGGCACATGTATACTAAACTTCGTATAGCTCATTCTAACGGAACGGATTACGATGATAATTATGTTCCATACCCCGAAACCAACTTTCTGCACTCTATATTCAGTCAGTGTGACGTATATTTAAATCAGACTAACATCTTGGCAGGCACGGGGTACTATCACCTACGAGCATATCTGGAAAATGTCCTCAACTTTTCAAAAGAAGCGATGGACACCTTTTTAACCGCCGAGGGGTATTACCACACTAAAGATGAGGGTAGTATAAAGGATAAATTTAAAAATTCTAAAAAAAAGATATACGAATGTTTTGGACGCCTGCATATAGACTTTACTTTCCAGGAGAAGCTGTTTATGAATGGAGTAGATATGAAATTGAAGCTTACCCGCACGAACCCTGAGGTCTGTATAAATATGGGGGCTGATCAAGAAGAATGAGCGAAACCCGTTGTGATACACATCATGGAAACGTATTTGCGTATACGTCGCGTGAAATTAAGCTCCCGAAGCAAATAGAAATCGAGAAAGATCTCATACACGCCACAGTGAAATATCCAATTAACATGGTACAGATCAAACTGTGCACGATCCCGGCAGGCCTGGCATCGAAACAGATATAAAACATTGCTCTTGGAGTCCTGCGTAAAAGGATTTTAATTGGACTGCAAGACCACGCCTCAACAAATGGAAATTATAAAAAGAGTGCCCTAAAATTCGAGAATTTTGGGCTTAAAAATATTACTCTATTCGTGAATGGTATCGCCCTGGGTGGGGTAATGGATATGGATTACTCAGCAAATGGAGTATTCCCGCTCTGCGCGAGAGCTTACAGTAGTTTCGCGCATAATACAGGTGCTTGTGATGAGCTCGGTTTCGGGATAACTCAGAAAGAATTTGTGGAACAGTTTAATATTTACTCATTCGACCTTACGCCTGACTTAACTGCGGGCGTAAATACGCATTTAAACGCCCAGCAGACTGGGACAGTCTCAGTGAGATTGGCGTTCGCTAAAGCTATAGACACGTCTTTAAGTGCACTCGTGTATCTAGAAACACAGGCCCTAATAGAAGTAGATAGATTTAGGAACGTCACGACAGATTTTTAAAATGGACGCAAATACACTCCAGAGAGGGATGAAAAGTGACTGTTTCGCGCGATCAAAATTTATCGGTGTGTATGCGAAAAATGAAATATTGAAGATGCATAGCACAGGAAACTGGTACGGGGCTATCATTAACACCGACATTGTGGGGGGTGAGGGTATTCATTGGTTTGCGATCTATTTTAAAACTAAGGAAAGAATGTACTATTTCGATTCACTCGGTTTCCCACCATGGCATGACTCGGCAATTGTACAGTTTATAGCGCCATTACGTGTGCGTAAGATTATCTGGAATCCATATCGTTTCCAAGGACTTTATACTGAAACATGTGGCTTGTATTGTATTTTGTTTCTCAAGCACATGTCGCGTGGGAAGGGATTTATGAATTTTTTAAAATTATTCGATTTGTGCGACACAAATATGAATGATAAATATGTGTGCAGACAGCTAAAAAAAGTTCCCATATGTTAGTACCCCCTGTAATGTGTAAGATCATATTTTGTAAACCTATATATACATTTGTACCAATTAAGAATTGGGGACTGCCCCTTTATGTACATGTTTTTCTACTGTTTAATAAAATGAAAATATATTGTGTTTTGTTTGTTCTTAACCTCAAAAAATACTTACATAATCTCGTCGATGACAGTGCACTCGGTTGAACGGTTGTGTGCCAGTACCACGACTTCTGGTTCGCTAGCCGGTGTGGATACCACTTCATTTATCACCCTCTCCCCAAAAGTGTTTATAATATCGTCTAGCTACTGTATATCTCGGTGCTGTAATTAAAATAGATGCATGAAGTTGGACGCTGCTAAAAGTATTGGATGCGTCTAAAAGTGTTGTGTATGCCGGTAAATATATGTATATATATATATATATATATATATATATATATGGGTCATGATTAAGCACGTTTTTCAAAACATCCTTACTGCAAATTGTTAAATTTCAAAAGAAATGTAAAAACATACTATATAGCATCAAAACACTTACATTATTTCCTCTACAACCTGACGCTCGCTGTCCCGCACCAACACCACGACCTCTGCTTCGCCGGGCAGACTGGTCGGCGAAGCATCATTCTCCTTTCGTCGAGTGTTAATAACATGGTCTAGCTCCGTGTCGGTCCTGTAATTAAAATAAATGTCATGGAATTGAATGCAGTTAAAAGTGTTGGCTACCATATATATATATATATATATATATATATATGGATCATGAATAAGCACGTTTTTCAAAGCACTTTTATTGCAATTTGGTAAAAGAAAATTATTTTTCAAAACGAAGGCACTTAAAAGTTTAATATTTCTAAAAGCCTAACTGTACAAGAAATATAAACAAGCCATACACACACACACACACACACATATATATATATAATATATGCGCGGAAACAACAACGATGGATGTCAGGTTATATTATAAACGAGAAAAATTCAATTAGCGAGAATCAGATAAATCAATGTGACTAGTTTACGTTGTAGAAAAATTCAAAACAAAAAGAAAATTAGACTGGCAATTATAAACGAGAAGCAATACAATCTAATTTTCAAAGCATTTAATATGACATCTCATCAGTGTTCGAGATATATATATATATATATATATATATATATATATATATATTAGGGTGTGCCGAAACTTAAACTTTATTTTTTCTCATACCACATATCTTTATTTTGTGGCAATGAATGAAAAACTAATATAGACAAAATTTTATTGAATTTAGTTAATATTAACAGGGTGGTCAATTCACTGAAAAGTTCCACTTCAAAAAAGTTGTACCATAACTAAATAAATTCCATACTTTTAAGACTTTATTTCAACTTGAGCTTAATTATTTTCAAAATTTAGCATAAATATACTTTTGGAGTCTTCTGAACATTCTAATCTCTTTGTAGGCCTATACATAAACTACACACATAATATATTTTCCACATAAAATAACCACAGTATATTTTTTGAATAACACTTATTAACATACATTTTTTAGTAATATTTCTTGGCTTTGGGGTTTTGTTTCCTATGGTGTTCTACAACCTGCAAAAGGTACTGTTTTTGATTTTCATCTGTTGTTAGTGTTGCATTGAACTTCGTAATGAGAGCCACACCACGTTCTGCAAGATCATTTACAACTCTCAAATTTTTAACTATTTCTTTTGCGGCATTATAACGTGCCGAAACTGACCACCTTTCAGGATCTTCATGAAGTTCTGCGAATACTCCTGTGATTGTGAAAAATGATTTGGTTCTTTGCGTGCAAAAATCAGGTAAAGTTTTGTGAGAAGGCTCAAAGGGCTGAACCCTACGCACAAAATCTTCATGGCAAGGAACTTCATTTGCATTTTTGGCCATCATCCTTTTGACATCAAATGATATCTTTGGATCAAAAAATGCAAGAGCAATATTTACCTCATTTAAGTACCACAGTTGGCGTCCAAAGACAGTAGTAAGAGCATTTGATAGATTTTGATTTCTAAGACAGTTCAGCTCTTGAAAGAGCTTCAGATCATTTGCTGGAGCCTTTATGGCCACAGAGCTTTGGAACCATGCTTTTAAATATATCTTTACAAGAAATATATTAAGATTTTAAAAGTTTACTCATTTCCTTCCTGAAGCTGTATTTCCTTTTAATCTCAAATTCGGTATTTCCTTCTGTAGATCGAATTGATTTATAAACAACCACATTTTGAGAGAGTAAATGGCTCTTGACATCCATCTTGCTCGATGGACAGGACCTGGGCGCTTAAAAGAAATACCTGTGATTCAAATTCCGCCCAAAAATATGATTGAGAGCTCCAGAAGCTCTCGATAAATAATCATCCCGAGGCTGTTGTTCTTGTTGGGTTGCGTTTGCGAACGTGATAATGTCATCTTTGAATGACCTTTGGCCAGAATTTCTGGAAATGCTTGAAAATCTCTATGTTTGGAGATTTTGAGTTATCGTTCAAAAGTATCTCATATGCTTTGCACAAAACAAGCTCATGAATGTGATGTCTGCATGCCAGAAAAAGTATATCCTTTTTAAGGTATTGCTCTAGTATAGTGCATGTACCTTCCCTTTGTCCAGTGTTGCTGGCAGTGGTATCGAAACTTAAGCCAATAATTTTATGTGTGATATTCCACTCTTCAATTGTTTCAATTACTGCTTTAGCGACCGTCTCTCCAGTGGAATCAGAAAGTTTTGGGACACCCAGTAATTTTTCAACACCATTTCCAGAAACCGCGATTGGTAAGCGATCAACATTTGTCTGATCTTGACTTGTGAGATCTGGTAACATTTTCCCATCCCAATGTAAAACAAAAGGGACATGAGCATTGCCGAAGGCGTTTTTTATTTCCAGCACACTAGTTTTCCGATATTTGGCTCTAGCCCGATGAATGGCCCTGTGACTAATTATCATGTCACCAACGTCATGTCCAAGACTTTGTGCTACGGCACTGATAATATGCGATGCACTTCTACTTCTTGTTGATGTTCTGTCCAGTGCAGAGACAACTACTTTATCAATTAACTGTTTAGTGCCTCGTTTAGGTGCCTTACGAATTGAAACTTCCTTTAGAGCTTTATCAGTATCGTAGGATGAAGTTGAGGGAAGGCAAATATCTTCATCGCAGCTGGAACTGATGCTACAAACAACAGTTGCGGCAGTTTCTTGCATTTCTGAATGAGCTTTCAAACGCTGTGATTCCAATGCTCGTTCTCGCTTCATGATTCGTTGTTGTTTCTTGATTTCTTTCTTGTCTATACCTGCCATATAACCTGGTCGGCCTTTCTGTCTTTGAGCAATAAGAAAAGCCCGTGCTCCCTCTTTTGGTTAGAGATAGGATATTTTGATGAGTAATGTCAAATAATGTACTTAGAGATTCGACAAACTTTTGTTCCTTTGAACACTGACTCTCTGTTTTCCTACTTTTATTCTTTTTCAATAAATTATAATCATCAACAAGTTTATTAATCAGTTTGATAACATAAGGTTTGTGGCTCGTTGCAATTTTTGCCTTGTCCCATATATTCATCAATTCCTCTGCTACTAAATTTGTAGACACCTTACGGGAGCATTTTTCTTCGTGCAAATGGAAAAAATAAACTGACAAAATTTCCTTTTTTAGTGGTAGTTTTGTCTCTGGTAGGTGCGCAAATGGAATTTCTAACAGATAAACAGCTTCTTTACTTCTTGTAGAAGACATAATTTTGTTTAACCACTATAAGGATTGAATATCATATTCTAAACACTATCTGAAAATTTGAAACAGAACACAATTATATATATATATGGTTATTACAGAAAAACACAATATATATATATATATATATATATATATATATATATATATATATATGGTTGTATATGTATTAGAGGTCTGCAACTATTTTGAAGTGGGGCCCACATCACGCCCGCAATGTGGGTACCCGCGGGTAACCCGCGCAGGGCTCTAATACGTATACACACATGTAAGCGTGTTTGTGAGCGTGTGAGAAAAATTAGCATTGCCTCTCTGCACCGACGTAAGGTTCGCGAGTGACTGAAAATGACAGGTTTAGACTTGAGCTTTTGAAGTCGTTGAGCACCCACTTAATATTTATTAAATTGAACAAGATTTTTCCTGAAAAGTTTTGTTTCGATATGTAACCAATTCACATTGTGTGCTAAGCTGTAAGTCAATTTTAAAATTTTGTCATATATACAATGGGCACACCCTAATATATATATATATATATATATATATATATATATATATATATATATATATATATATATAATATATATATATATATGGATCATGAATAAGCACGTTTTTCAAAGCACTTTTATTGCAATTTGGTAAAAGAAAATTATTTTTCAAAACGAAGGCACTTCTTAAAAGTTTAATATTTCTAAAAGCCTAACTGTACAAGAAATATAAACAAGCCATGTACATATATATATAGATGCGGAAATAACGACGATGGATGTCAGGTTATATTATAAACGAGAAAAATTCAGTTAGCGAGAATCAGTTAAATCAATGACTAATTTACGTTGTAGAAAAATTCAGAACAAAAAGAAAATTAGACTAGCAATTATAAATGAGAAGCAATACAATCTAATTTTCAAAGCATTTAATATGACATCTCATCAGTGTTCGATATATATATATATATATATATATATATATATATATGAAATAGGATCCCTCCTAAGGAGATGTAGTTTTACATTTAGGATAAAAACGAAGACGTAGAGCAAAAAAGTCATTATATTTGGCTGCAGCCGACGTTTCGGGCAACTCTACCCATTTTCAAGGCCTAATAAATAAAAAGCTAAAATTAATGCATGACAAAAATATATGAATGTCAAAAACTAAAACTAATTTACAGTACAGAATAAAACCTCTTCAAGAATAAAAATTAAAAAGCATAAAACAAGCATAAGCCAAAAACAAAAAGTAAAATTTATATACATGACAAATATACACATGATAAAAATAAAACTTAAAAACTAAAAACATTCAAACAAATTAGTTAAAAACTTCACTAATAAAAAGTTAAATGAAAAAACGCAAAAGTGCACCAAACATACCATGCTCACTTGACAGCCACAAACAACTGAGGCGAAAAGGAGACAGGGTCAAGGGGGGGGTGGAATTAGTTTGTAGGTATTTTAATTAATATAAAGGGGGTAACAACTAGAATCAATATTTAAACTGGAGTTCAGAAATTTAATGCACAGAGATTCGTAAATACGGAGAGTGGACGGGCATTTTAATGATTTAAGAATTTTAAAGTTATTAACGGAAATATCAACCTTACACTTAACAGAATGATTTCTAATGGCAGACTGTTCCTTTTTAGATAAAACTTTCCCTGTCCTATGGCTAATACCCATATGGGAGCAAAATCTTGCCTGCAAAGAACGAACTGTGCTGCCAACGTAGTTCCCCTGGGAACACCCAGGGCAGGTAAACAAATAAACGACAGAACAGTTCATCGCAGGGGGGATTTTGTCCTTACAACGGAAAAACATTCAAGGGTATTATTATTTACAAAAGCAACCTTAAAATCAGTGTGAAAATAAAATTTCCTCACCACACTCAACAATTGCTTTTTCACAAAAGTGTTAAAATGGTAGAGGTCAGGTAAAACATGATATTTACAATTCTTAGGAACATCATACGTTGGGATAAGGTTGGGGGAATAAACATTATTAAGAAATTTACCAATAATACCTTGTACAAGATCCCGTGGAAAACCATTTTTAAAGAAAAAATCAGTAAGGAATTCAAACTCATTATGAAGCAGAGCAAAGTTTGAGCAAATATTATAAGCTCTATGCACTAAAGTGCGAATGGAACTTAGTTTGTAATTAAAATCGCAAAAACTATAAAAATTAAAACCTAAACCCGTAAAAGTAGGCTTCCGGTATGTCGAAGTTAAAACAGTCGAGCCTGATTTGGAAACCAAAACATCAAGGAAAGGAATAGAACCTTGAACTTCCTTTTCCTGCGTAAATATAATGTTCTTATGCAGTGTGTTCAGAAAATTTAAAAACTGAACTGATTGATTATCCGTTTGGAATAAAGCAAACGTATCATCAACATAACGTCTGTACAATTTCGGCTTAAGGTGAGGGGGGCACTCACAGAAGGCCCTTTCCTCAAGATGAGACATGAAAATATTCGCAAAAACGGGACCGAAGGGGCTCCCCATCCCCACTCCATCCAACTGACGGTAAACTACCCGTTGAAAACTAAAAAAGTTATCCTTGACTGCCAAATTCAGAAGCTGCTCAAACTGTGCTCTGCCAAAGCCGTGAAAAAGTGAGTCCGGCTGTGGAAAAGCTTTATTTAAAATAATTGTTATGGTCTCATCCAAGGGGACATTTGTAAAGAGGGAAGATACATCAAAACTTGTCATAAGCAAAGAATTCATATTAAACTTCTTAATTTCCGACACAAAAGAAAAACTATCCTTAACACTGCACAAGTTCACAGTATATATATATATATCAGAGAATGAAAATTAAATTTGAAAACGCGATTATTTCAATTTGCCTATAAATTATAGGTTAGTTTAGGTTAGGTTAGGTTATGATAGAGTATATATCTCGCTATTGGGCTTTGCCTCACTTCGCAATATCACGTTTTTTTATAAATTAAAATAAAGCTAGGTTAGGTTAACAGCAAATTGGAAGCGTAAACAGATAAATGAATAAATGAAAATAATCTCAATTATCACGAGAGAAAATTTCATCTTTAATTTGACGAGAAACATACTGTACAATGAACAAAGTTAGTTTTAAAATTCTATAAAATTTAAAACTGCCGAGAGCTGATATATATATATATATATATATATATATATATATAATATATATATATATATATACACTGAATATATGGGGCACAGACATTACAAATTACTCACATTTCAATGGCGTCTTCAACGAATGGTTCTTGCATATCGCCGCAAATCTCCATAACATTCTGCGATGGGAGGAGAGCTCCCCGATCTGCAACACTGAAAAGATACAGCGCTGCGTGGCTGTAAAGGTCTCCATCAGCAATCAATTCAGGGGAAACGTAGAGTTGATCCATTGGATCGCGTGTTGCAGCAAGTTGCACGAAAAACTGACTCTAAGCGGCGAAGTGCCCATTTTTTAAGGGGCATATGTGACCAACCCACGAGCGGTAATCTTACCGTCCTATTGGATTGCTGCGGGATTTGGGAGGGACTAGTACTTAGACCTGCATTTTTCGGCCAATCCGAGAGGAACGCCCCGTTACAAGAACGTTGGTTGGGGCACCACGAAAGGTGGGGGAGGAGTTTAGCTATAGGCTTGCTTGGAACCAGATGAAACGCGTATTCTGTACTGTGATTCGCTACTCCCCGGCAAATCTGGGTGGGGTTTCTGGTCCCGCTCGTTGGTGATTTCTGTCCATTCTCGTTTTCCTGAAGTTTGCCAAATTATTATTATTTTAGATTTAATCACCTGCACGAATCCGTTGTCCCTTTGTCTATTTCGCAGACAATAAAACATTATTTTTCAGTGAAATGTGGGTCTGTGACCGTGCTGGGCGAACAATGTCTTGTGGCCACTTTACATAATAGGAAAGGAACGTAAAGGTTTTTCTACAAGTATTAACAAAACAATTCAATTTTTGGGAAAAACCGAGTATGTATATATATATATATATATATATATATAATATATATATGTGTGTGTGTGTGTGTGTGTGTGTGTGTATTATTTGACCGTGTGTATATATATATATATGATCCCATTGTGTCCCTATTTCGGCGCAAAAATAAAATTTAAGACATGACCTGCCTTAAATTTTATTTCTTCGTGAAGGCCATGCTTTTCAAAGGAAATATATTTACAAGGTTCCAGATTTTTGTATTGTCCTGTGACAGCCTGTCATAAATTAAATTTAGAATACTTTTCTCTCTTGTTACAAGAGACCTTTTTCGGCCAAATGCTAATAAACGCCATGGCCCTCCATTATCGTGTATATATAAATACCAAAATATTTAATAGAATATCAGGATTGTCTCGCAAACAGATATTCTAGGCCTAAATACAATTTATATTTAGTTAGGGACACCTGCTTATATATACTGTAAGTTTGTGCGTAAAAATGAAACCCTTTACCTGGAATATTCTTTTGTTAAGCGGAGAAAGGTTGCTTCACCTTTTGTCTTCAAGGACTGCGATAATTTAATCTGTAGATGTGCCACAAATATAATATTATCTTCCTGGCCGTATACCGAACCCAAAGCTTTACCTGTACATTTACAAAATTGAAATGTTTTATATATACAAGTCGTCCGATAAGTGAGTGGCGAATTTATGTCAGTTAGCATAGTGTACTAATATCTTTGATATCTAATAAATGTCTTTGCTTTTTTCAATTAATCTAGTTTCACATGAAATCCAAATTTTTAATTTTGCAGTAATTCATGTTTATTCCTGTTTGTTCTGGTTTTTCATTGTTTTATTTTTATTATTTCTAATTATTGGCGTTGCAATGGCTGAGGTAGACGCACGTGTTGATAAAATTTGAGATCAAAGTCCCTACACATATGAAGCACGGATATTAGCAGCAACATGGTGGCATGAATCTGGAAAAACCAAGCATTGCATGAAGGTAGTACGCGAAAGGTTTGAACAAAGATTTAATGATGTGCCGCCAAAGGGCGAAATTATTAGAAAATGGGAACACAAATTATTCACAACTGGGATGATAATTGATAAAAAACGCCGTGGTCGCCCCAAAGCAAGAGCAAGATTGAAAGATGATGTTCAAGTGTCAATTCGACAATCGCCAACCAAAAGTATTCGTAGGCGTGCATCTGCATTAAATGTTCCGAAATCAACACTGCATGATTTGATGAAAAAAAGACTTGCATTTTAAAGCTTTCCGCCCAACCTCCGTTCAGTTTTTATCGCCACAAGATAAAATTGTCAGAGTTAATGCTTGTCAACAAATTCTTGAAGCTTTTCCAAGTAAAGCCGAGAGAGATCGTACGTTCTTCAGTGATGAATGTGCCCTTTATGGCGATGGCAAAAGCAAATTTTCGTTTTTTTGGTCGAAAGAAAATCCTCATTATTATGATCAAGTAAAACAGTATCCCCCTCGAATCATGATATGGTGTGCAATATCAGCGCATTGTTTAATTGGTCCATTTGTGTGCACTGGTCGAATTACTTCAGGAAGTTATATCGACATGTTGGAGAACAGATTTCTACCCGCTTTAAGAAATACGAATATTCGCAACCCTATTTTTCAGCAAGATGGTGCTCCAGGACACAGCGCTTTCGCTGCGCGTGAGTTCCTAGACAGAAATTTTCCTGGCAGATGGATCGGAAAGTATGGTCCTGTACCTTGGCCTCCGCGGAGTCCGGACTTGACTACCCCGGATAATACCCTCTGGGGAATCCTCAAGATGCAGATTAATGGCCGTGAAAATCAAAGTGAATCTGATCTGACAAAACTCGCAGAAGTTGTGTTGAGTGACATCAATGAGGATAAAGAACTTTTACAAAAAATGTCAGACAGGACATGGAGACGCATACAGTTTGCTGTTCGTGTAAATGGCGATCAGGTTGATCCCTATGACAATTAATTATCGAATTAATTGTAAGTTTACTAATAATAAAATTCCTTTTAATAAAATTTTTATTATCCTTTATCTTTTATTTATAAATTGTTCCCGAATCGCCACTCACTTATCGGACGACCTGTATATATATATAAAACAGAGTTAACAAAAATATAAGTTACAGGTCTAAAACTTCCCTTTAAAAACAGAATGATGTTACAAATTATGGAGTTGTTCAGAATAGGATGTTTTATATATATATATACATATATATATATATATACGGTGCGGCAAAAGTAACGCCCTTTTAATAATTGTACATCTTTTTTTAAGGTGTATTGAGCCAACCACAAAATTAATTAAATTCCAGTTATTTTTTTAGTTTTTACTGAGAAAGTACTTATTATTTTTCTTAAAATGCTGTATTTTTCTTAAAAACCTTATTATTTCTCTTAAAATGCTGTAATTGATTTATTTCCTTCAATAAAAGAGAATAAACTAAAAAGGGCGTTATTTTTGCCGCACCCGTATATATACTCTTAGTGGTAATAATGATAATAATAATAATAGTTATTATTTCACGGGGTGGGGACCACTGGTCTATTGAATTACAGCACGAATTGTTTCGCACGAATTGTTTCGTATTGAAGCAACGGTGTTTTATCTAATTCAGATTGAGTGTATTTATTTTAAAATAATTAGTTCTCTTTAATGCCCCGTTTTGAATGATTATATAATTTCAAATCTATTAATTGGTTATATATATGTGCTACGTTGTATATCCATTAACTCATAAACAGAATGATGTAACGGAGTTTTATTTGTCCCTTGTACACAATTATATAATTTGTTTGGTTTTCAGAATAAATAATTAACTGTTGTTTGCCAAATCGGTCTTCTAAGCCAACTGGGTAATTATTATATGGTTCACCCAGGAGGCACTGGCTCTTGGATGAGGTGCAGGGCGCCCAGCATCCGATCCGATTCCAGAAGGGGTGCGTGCCCGGTTCCTTTTAGCGCTCTGTGATACTTGGATGAGGTGCAGGGCGCCCAGCAACCGGTCCGAGTCCAGTCGGGGTGCGTGCCCGGTTCCTTTTAGTGCATTTTCTTTTAAAATAATTAGTTCTCTTTAATGCCCCGTTTTGTGGCTGAGGTGCAGTGCGCCCAGCAAACGGTCCTGGTCCAGACGGGGTGCGTGCCCGGTTCCTTTTAGCGCACTGTGTTACTTGGCTGTTGATGGTCTGAGACGATGACAACCTAAGGAACTGGCTGATGATGCCCGAGGCAATGGCTGATCAAGCCAACTGGCTGATTAGGGGCCTATAATTAGCGTCGGGAGGCTGAAGAACCCCATATGCGTCTGACAACCGTCAGATGAACAACCCTCTCCTCTTGGTTTCCACCTTCCTCTCTCTCTCTCTTTCTGTCCCTTTGGGGAGGTGAGGCGTCCCCTTCTCCCCCAAAGAGGTTCCCCCTTTTCTGCCCCTTTTGGGGGTGGGGTGCCTTGCAACAAAGGGGGTTGGGAGTTTGCACTCTTGCAACAAAAGGGGAGGGGGTTGGTACTTTTGAAACATTACGTAATATTGCAATTGCAACTTGCACTCTGACAATTTGCCACTATACTACTGCCATTTACCATTACTTATTCGGACTATAGTGGATTTAATTTTCCTAGAAGAGTTTCTTGTTGCATGCACGGTTTGTGTGTATCATAAAAAACCTCAGGGAACCATTCTGAGTTCATTCTCATCATGAAACGGACATGTTATGTGCCTTGAAAAGTGGGTGCTTTGGCTAAAAATATAATAGTTACTCCTTTTTCTTTGACGTATTCAATCTGACGTGAAGGCAGCGAGTCTTTTGCTTATATTGAGGTTCTAAATGTAGCTGGGCTAGGCTGCTTTAAACCCTAGATCCTGTCTCGAAGCTGGATCCTATCTGCTTTGCAGATAGCTGGTGAGGGAAGCTATATTTTTGGGACCTCTTTGCGAGTGACCCGTTGCCCGCGTCGGGTTAGCATCATGAAAAAGAAAAAAACTATGGTATTTGTCATTTACCATTACTTATTCGGACTATAGTGGATTTAATTTTCCTAGAAGAGTTCAATGTTCCATGCACGGTCTGTGTGTATCATAAAAACCTCAGTGAACCATTCTGAGTTCATTCCCATATACATACATATATACACACACACACACAATATATATATATATATATATATATATATATATATATAGACTATAATATATATATAATATATATATATATATATATATATAGATATAATATATATATATATATATAATATATATATATAGACATATATATATATATATATATATATATATATATATATATAATATATACATATACATATATATATATATACATACACATAATATAAGCATATATACAATATACATACATATATACAGTATGTAATAAGCATATATACAATATAATTACAGTATGTATATATATTATATATATATATGATGAATAAAACCATGAAAGAAAGGAAACACAGAATGGTGCTCAAGCGCTTTCTCAATGACATCCTCAGGAACACTGAAGTACACAAAGGGTTACAGCCTATATATAGGTTACAGAAAAAAAAACTATACACACATATATACATATATATATATATATATATATATATATATATATATATATATATATACAATAAACGGAGAGATAAAAAATTATTAAACATTAAAGGATTGTGGGAGGAGCATACAAATTTGTAAGGAAAAACTACCGATTTTTAGCAGAAGATTAGCACAAGATCAAATGAATTGTTTCCAAAAATGTTATAGAAAAAAAAATAAATAAAAAAATACAAATTTATACTGGAAATCTGCCCGGGTTTTAGCACTTTGCCCTTCTTGTTTAGGTTCGATGTATATAAAAATAAATTTAAAAAAAATACAAGTTATTTGAGTAGCATACAAGTTTACCAAAGATTTAGCGTTCTACCCTTCTTATCTAAATCTGTTCTGAAGGAATTCAAAACAACAGGATCGAGTTGAAAAAGACCTTTGCTTATGTTGAAGTTATTTGTGAGTTGGATAATGGCAGACTCAAGAATATTTCTATTAACAATGTTGCTAGAGTGAAATAAAACTGAAGCATTATTCCAATCATTACAGTGGGATAACTCTTACAAATGGATAAAAAGGGCACTGGACGACTGTCCTGTTCTAACGGAATATTGATGCTGTTTTATACGTGTGTGCAAATCCTTTCCCGCTGACCTATGTAAAAGGAATCACATTGTTTACAACCAATTTTATAGATAATGCCTGAATTATTGGTAGGGCTTTTTTTACTATGATATTTTTCACAATATTGTTATATGAAAATACTACATTAATATCGAAAAGTTTAAGTACATTAGCAATGCCTAAAAAGCCCGGGAAAAATGGAAGTACTAAAATATTTTTTGACAAAGTATGAGTGTTATTATTCACACGATAGAAAGTTCATTTTGCCTTGTTGAGACAAGATTCCATAAACGCAGATGGATAACACAGATCACTTCCAATACCGTTGATTTTTTCCAATTCGGCATCGATGTATTCCGGACTGGCGATCCTAAGGGCGCGGAGAAACATCGAAGAAAAAATGGCCTTCTTAGTGGGGGTGTCATGTCCGGAGTAAAAATGTACGTAGGACAAATTGTTTGTTTTTTTCAGATAGATACTAAACTTAAAACTTGGGTTTTCCCTATGTACACGCACATCCAAAAATGGGATTGGGTTGTATTGTTCCACTTCTAAAGTAAACTTAATGGAGGGGACTTGATCATTTTACTCGGGACATGACACCCCCACTAAGAAGGCCATTTTTTCTTCAATGTTTCTCCGCGCCCTTAGGATCGCCAGTCCGGAATACGTCGATGCCGAATTGGAAAAAATCAACGGTATTGGAAGTGATCTGTGTTATCCATCTGCGTTTATGGAATCTTGTCTCAACAAGGCAAAACGAACTTTCTATCGTGTGAATAATAACACTCATACTTTGTCAAAAAATATTTTAGTACTTCCATTTTTCCCGGGCTTTTTAGGCATTGCTAATGTGCTTAAACTTTTCGATATTAATGTAGTATTTTCATATAACAATATTGTGAAAAATGTCATAGTAAAAAATAGCCCTACCAATAATTCAGGCATTATCTATAAAATTGGTTGTAAACAATGTGATTCCTTTTACATAGGTCAGACGGGAAAGGATTTGCACACACGTATAAAACAGCATCAATATTCCGTTAGAACAGGACAGTCGTCCAGTGCCCTTTTTGTCCATTTGTCAGAGTTATCCCACTGTATTGATTGGAATAATGCTTCAGTTTTATTTCACTCTAGCAACATTGTTAATAGAAATATTCTTGAGTCTGCCATTATCCAACTTACAAATAACTTCAACATAAGCAAAGGTCTTTTTCAACTCGATCCTATTGTTTTGAATTCCTTCAGAACAGATTTAGATAAGAAGGGTAGAACGCTAAATCTTTGTTAAACTTGTATGCTACTCAAATAAGTTGTATTTTTTTAAAATTTATTTTTATATACATCGAACCTAAACAAGAAGGGCAAAGTGCTAAAACCCGGGGAGATTTCCAGTATAAATTTGTATTTTTTTATTTATTTATTAATTTTTTTTTCTATAACATTGGTTGGAAACAATTCATTTGATCTTGTGCTAATCTTCTGCTAAAAATCAGTAGTGTTTCCTTACAAATTTGTATGCTCCTCCCACAATCCTTTAATGTTTAATAATTTTTTATCTCTCCGTTGATTGTGTATATATATATATATATATATGTGTGTGTATAGTTTTTTTTTTTTTTCAGTAACCTATATATAGGCTGTAACCCTTTATGTACTTCAGTGTTCCTGAGGATGTCATTAGACGAAAGCGCTTGAGCACCATTCTGTGTTTCCTTTCCTTCGTGGTTTTATTCATCATAAATATTTTTCACGTGTTACTTTCGTGAAATAATTTTCATATATATATATATATATATATATAATATATATATTATATAATATATATATATATATATATATATATATATACATACACATACATATACATATATATATATACACATACATACTATATATATATATAGGAGAAATGTAAATGCCATGAAAAGTCTTCTTTATTGCGCAACGTTTCGAGCAATACGCTCATCTTCAGGCTGTTTAATAACAATGTGAAATTAAAATCAATATTGAATGAAAAACAAAACAGAAAATTTCTATAACCTATTCGTAAAAACAAATTTTAAAAGACTGAGGAATATATATAATCATGCGGGTTGCTTCTACAGAGCTTCAATTTAATATTTAGGAGAAATCCAATGACAAGGAGAAATGTAAATGCCATGAAAAGTCTTCTTTATTGCGCAACGTTTCGAGCAATACGCTCATCTTCAGGCTGTTTAATAACAATGTGAAATTAAAATCAATATTGAATGAAAAACAAAACAGAAATTTCTATAACCTATTCGTAAAAACAAATTTTAAAAGACTGAGGAATATATATAATCATGCGGGTTGCTTCTACAGAGCTTCAATTTAATATTTAGGAGAAATCCAATGACAAGGAGAAATGTAAATGCCATGAAAAGTCTTCTTTATTGCGCAACGTTTCGAGCAATACGCTCATCTTCAGGCTGTTTAATAACAATGTGAAATTAAAATCAATATTGAATGAAAAACAAAACAGAAAATTTCTATAACCTATTCGTAAAAACAAATTTTAAAACGTTGCGCAATAAAGAAGACTTTTCATGGCATTTACATTTCTCCTTGTCATTGGATTTCTCCTAAATATTAAATTGAAGCTCTGTAGAAGCAACCCGCATGATTATATATATTCCTCAGTCTTTTAAAATTTGTTTTTACGAATAGGTTATAGAAATTTTCTGTTTTGTTTTTCATTCAATATTGATTTTAATTTCACATTGTTATTAAACAGCCTGAAGATGAGCGTATTGCTCGAAACGTTGCGCAATAAAGAAGACTTTTCATGGCATTTACATTTCTCCTTGTCATTGGATTTCTCCTAAATATTAAATTGAAGCTCTGTAGAAGCAACCCGCATGATTATATATATTCCTCAGTCTTTTAAAATTTGTTTTTACGAATAGGTTATAGAAATTTTCTGTTTTGTTTTTCATTCAATATTGATTTTAATTTCACATTGTTATTAAACAGCCTGAAGATGAGCGTATTGCTCGAAACGTTGCGCAATAAAGAAGACTTTTCATGGCATTTACATTTCTCCTTGTCATTGGATTTCTCCTATTTTGAAGCTCTGTAGAAGCAACCCGCATGATTATATATATTCCTCAGTCTTTTAAAATTTGTTTTTACGAATAGGTTATAGAAATTTTCTGTTTTGTTTTTCATTCAATATTGATTTTAATTTCACATTGTTATTAAACAGCCTGAAGATGAGCGTATTGCTCGAAACGTTGCGCAATAAAGAAGACTTTTCATGGCATTTACATTTCTCCTTGTTATTGGATTTCTCCTAAATATTAAATTGAAGCTCTGTAGAAGCAACCCGCATGATTATATATATTCCTCAGTCTTTTAAAATTTGTTTTTACGAATAGGTTATAGAAATTTTCTGTTTTGTTTTTCATTCAATATTGATTTTAATTTCACATTTTATTAAACAGCCTGAAGATGAGCGTATTGCTCGAAACGTTGCGCAATAAAGAAGACTTTTCATGGCATTTACATTTCTCCTTGTCATTGGATTTCTCCTAAATATTAAATTGAAGCTCTGTAGAAGCAACCCGCATGATTATATATATTCCTCAGTCTTTTAAAATTTGTTTTTACGAATAGGTTATAGAAATTTTCTGTTTTGTTTTTCATTCAATATTGATTTTAATTTCACATTGTTATTAAACAGCCTGAAGATGAGCGTATTGCTCGAAACGTTGCGCAATAAAAAAGACTTTTCATGGCATTTACATTTCTCCTTGTCATTGGATTTCTCCTAAATATTAAATTGAAGCTCTGTAGAAGCAACCCGCATGATTATATATATTCCTCAGTCTTTTAAAATTTGTTTTTACGAATAGGTTATAGAAATTTTCTGTTTTGTTTTTCATTCAATATTGATTTTAATTCACATTGTTATTAAACAGCCTGAAGATGAGCGTATTGCTCGAAACGTTGCGCAATAAAGAAGACTTTTCATGGCATTTACATTTCTCCTTGTCATTGGATTTCTCCTAAATATTAAATTGAAGCTCTGTAGAAGCAACCCGCATGATTATATATATTCCTCAGTCTTTTAAAATTTGTTTTTACGAATAGGTTATAGAAATTTTCTGTTTTGTTTTTCATTCAATATTGATTTTAATTTCACATTGTTATTAAACAGCCTGAAGATGAGCGTATTGCTCGAAACGTTGCGCAATAAAGAAGACTTTTCATGGCATTTACATTTCTCCTTGTCATTGGATTTCTCCTAAATATTAAATTGAAGCTCTGTAGAAGCAACCCGCATGATTATATATATTCCTCAGTCTTTTAAAATTTGTTTTTACGAATAGGTTATAGAAATTTTCTGTTTTGTTTTTCATTCAATATTGATTTTAATTTCACATTGTTATTAAACAGCCTGAAGATGAGCGTATTGCTCGAAACGTTGCGCAATAAAGAAGACTTTTCATGGCATTTACATTTCTCCTTGTCATTGGATTTCTCCTAAATATTAAATTGAAGCTCTGTAGAAGCAACCCGCATGATTATATATATTCCTCAGTCTTTTAAAATTTGTTTTACGAATAGGTTATAGAAATTTTCTGTTTTGTTTTTCATTCAATATTGATTTTAATTTCACATTGTTATTAAACAGCCTGAAGATGAGCGTATTGCTCGAAACGTTGCGCAATAAAGAAGACTTTTCATGGCATTTACATTTCTCCTTGTCATTGGATTTCTCCTAAATATTAAATTGAAGCTCTGTAGAAGCAACCCGCATGATTATATATATTCCTCAGTCTTTTAAAATTTGTTTTTACGAATAGGTTATAGAAATTTTCTGTTTTGTTTTTCATTCAATATTGATTTTAATTTCACATTGTTATTAAACAGCCTGAAGATGAGCGTATTGCTCGAAACGTTGCGCAATAAAGAAGACTTTTCATGGCATTTACATTTCTCCTTGTCATTGGATTTCTCCTAAATATTAAATTGAAGCTCTGTAGAAGCAACCCGCATGATTATATATATATATATATATATGTAAAAATTAACAATGAATAATGCCTATATAATCAAATATTCATTTTTACATAAGAACCAAAATCGTCTAACGCGAGTTTGGATAAAATTTGTATTTGTTGCTTTCTATTTTTGCAGTTTCACAACCATGCGACCTACTATTTCTATGGTTAAGTCGAATCCATGTTGTGTCATTGAAGGTTCGTTGTGAGAAACGAATGTCCCTTAATTTCATTCCCTTAAAGTACAAACAAGACAATTGACGGTTTAGATCGTTTAACATTTCCATCACAATATTACCCATATCTCAATTTTCCATTTATTATAGAATTTATTATAATTAATTATTGATGTCTTGCATCTAACCCTCATCCCTAAATTTTATTAGATTATGCATGCACATTGAATGTGGTATGATTTGAACCCTTGTTTGTGCTTCTTTATTTATTTACTTAATTCTTCCCAAATGTACCAATTCCTTAATATTTACTGAATACTCGTATAAGTATATTTATTTAATTAATAGTTTCACTCACTCTTTGTACAATGGCTATAAACCTTTCCTTACTGTATTACTCTAATTCATCTCTTCTAAATTCTCCCAATAATGACTTGTACTATACGTACGAATTAAATAAATATGGTATATTTAGTATGAAGCTGTTAGGAAAAGTAGTGAAGGTTGGAAAATGGGTTCCGCATGATTTGTCACAAGCGAATCTTCAACGTCGAATCGATATTTGACCATCACTGCATCCTCGGGAACTGCAGGCACCGTTTTTTTATCGGATCGTCACTGGGGATGAAAAATGGGTCCTGTATAACAATATTAAGCGTCGACATCAGTGGCTTACCAGTGAAACAAAGCCTGAACCTCAGCCAAGGAATGGACTCCATCCAAAGAAAATTTTGCTATGCGTTTGGTTGGATATGCAAGGAATTATTTATTTTGAGCTTCTGCCAGATAACCAAACAATCACGGCTGAAGTCTACTGCCAACAACTCCAACGATTGAAGATGGCATTACAAGAAAAACGTTCTGCATTAATTAATCGCAGAGGTGTTCTATTCCACCAGGATAACGCGCGCCCTCACACTGCTCGAATCACCACTGCCCAGTTGGAGGCGATTCTCCAGACATCGCACCTTCAGACTACCATTTATTCAGAAGTCTGCAACACCACCTAGATGGACAAAAGTTGCAATCCAGGGAAGCTATCGTAAACGAAGTGATCGCTTTTTATTAACTCGAAACCAAGGGATTTCTTCGAACGTGGCATAAAAAACTTTTCTACAGATGGGAGGAGGTTATAGAAAAAGAAGGGAATTATATTGATAATTAATTGGTCATTATGTCATTTAATTTTTGTTGTGGATAAACTAAAAATTCGAGCATATTTGTCCTTATAAGTCCTTTAATTTTTGTTCTGAATGAACTAAAACATCGAACAGAATATATGTTACAACCTTATACATTAACATCAGACAGAAGCATAATTATTGTGATTAATCATTATTTCCACTCAAGGTATGCTTTTGTCCCCATGTCCAATGCTTGCGATGGTCTTCAACAACCTGGAGAAGAAACTGGAGTTGTTCTTCATCTTTGGTTAGGTATCCAGAAAGATCCTAGATGAGAGCAACTCCACGTTCAGCGAAGTCATTTGTTACAGTTAGAGTTTTTACAGTCTCTTTCGCAGTCTGGTAATGGGTATCCTCTTCCCATTGCTCAGCAGTTTTCTCCAATAATTCATCTGGAAGGTTGAGCTTCGTGAACAATGATTTTGTTGCAAAGTTTTCCAAGCTTTTTTCTTTCACAGTATCTAGGTCGACAACCACACGCTTTGGAGGGTTCTCTTGTCCATCAACACTAGTCATATGCGATTTTTTATGTCAGAGAGGACTAAAAGACTAAAATAACACACACTAATGCAACCACATCCTACCATTAAGGCGACTGAAATGATACTGGGTTGAGGCATAGAAAGGAAGCGCATTTCAATTTAGGACAAGTAACGACGCGTCATCAAAATTTTAATGGCGTTGAGCGACCTCTAAATATTAATATTTTCTCATGAAACTTCAGAATCAGCTTTTTTACATGCATTGTCATATTTCTAGAGGGTCAGACCGAAACTCCTTGGTTCAATTTTTACCATACAAATAAGTGACTCCTTAATATATATGAAATGAAATGAAATGAAAAGGTTTATTGGCAGAGTATAGTCCATATGACAAATATTATTAATACAATGACAGTTCATATATAAGGATAGAAATATATACAATTGATTAGAAATAATACTGTAATGTCGAAGTTAAGTGGAGCTACAGACAGACGTTTTCGTACCAAGAAGTCCATACCTTAGAGGATAAATGGCAGGACTCATAGGTAGCTTGGATGATCGGGTTGGTTGATTTTTTAATTCTTTGCATTAGACTGTATTGAGCATGTCTTGTTACCTCCGGGAAGCTCGGGACATTGCGGGTAGCAAACATTTGCGAAGCTGAGCATCTCGCGGGTAATTTATGTAAGAGTCTAAAAGACCTGTTGTACAGCAAATTTAGGGTTCTGCCAGAACCTTTTTTATAATTCACCCGGAGTTGCTGTCCGTATATATTACTACAGAAAGTACGAAAGAGAGTGTCTTTAGCTTCACTTGTACAGAATCGAAAGTTCCTTATGGTCATATTCACTTCAGCACACAGGCTTCGAGATTGTTTTCTTATATCCGAGTCATCATTGAAGGAGCTGGTAATAGTTTGACCCAAATACTTAAACTCTTGTACTTCCTCAATTACCTCACCATTCATTTTAAACCTTATATTAGCTGGCTGATTACAGCTTTTAGGATGAAATTGCATAACCTTAGTTTTTGTAATATTAAAAAGAATATCATGTTTCTGCAAATACTCTTCGCAGACTTTTAGTAGCCGATCCAGACCTTTAACAGAGGGTCTTATTAACACCATATCATCGCATAAACTAAGTTATTTATCCTTGTGTTATCTATACAACATCCCACTGTTGCCTCGTTAAGTGAAGCAAGGAGCCTTGTCTCACCCCGCAAGAGGAGCCAAAACACTCGGATAGTACATTGACCCACCAGTGAAAGATTGGTGGGAATACCAAAATTTCAATAAATTTAATATGTACATGGGAACCTTCCTGTTTTCTAGTTTTAAAAATAAAATATTGTTGTTCACCCTATCATATGCCTTACTTATATCTAGGAAACAGCTATATATAGTTAAATTACTGTCAATGTATTTAGATATTGTTTCTTTAAGTACATAGATACACAGGTCAGTTGAATGGAACCTTTTAAAGCCAAACTGATTAGGAGATGTCCGTAGGAAATCATTTAGTCGGAGTAACAAGAGTTTTTCTAGTAGTTTCGAGAAGCAGGAAGCGATAGCAATAGGCCTGTAATTATTGCTGGACAGAATGTCTCCGTACTTATTTTTGACCAGGGGCACGATATATACCCTCATGAACTCTGCAGGAACATAGCTATGAGAAGCATGGCTGATAGGAGCAATGATATATGCAGACATACTACGTCATTTGCATATTTTAAGTGCTCATTCAATAAGTCATCTACCCCTGAAGCAGAACCAGTCTTTAACTCTTTAATTAACCTCTTTACTTCAGAAAATGATATCAAAGTATTTTCCCTTGTCCCTCCCACAATCGTTTCGCTGCAATCTATCTTAAGATTAACCCTATTCACACTGTTAAGAATGTTAGAATAGTGGTTTTTCCACAGCTTTGCAATTTCATCCTCCCCCGACACCCCATCGATTGTCGGAGGGAGGACATTTTTGACACCCGTTTGAGTCTTAACAAATTTCCAAAATTTGTTATTATCGTTATTTATGCGAGCTTCACAGGCTTTTGATGCTCGAATAGACTCTTCTTCCTGTTTACATCGCCTTATGGCCGCCTTATACTGACCCCGACTTCTACACATATTCATGTATACTAGTCCTAATCTGGGTCTACCATGAAAGCACCACAAATCATAGGCGTCTTTCGATTCCCTCTTCATGGGGGCAATAAAATCATCGCATCCAGGAATAATCTTAGTATAATAGTTGTAAAATTTAATCAGGGGGCTTCCTGCTTCTCTTAACAGGGATATTATCTCACTATAATACCTATCTATGAGTTTACAGTGAGAATCATTTGAGCAAGGCTTATTAAAGGCAAGATACAAAATTTCTAAATTATTAAAAAGGTGACTTGTTCTGTCTTTGTATTCTATTCTCTGCTGCATATTATCATTGGACCAATCGACGCGATTATTCTTACCTATTCAGTTCTTGTTAAGTGGTGTTGCGCATAAATTGGTAAAGTTAATTAATATTTCTAATGGTCTATGATCAGAAAGAAGGAAATCATGCAGAATATGAACTCTAATAATTCGATACTTTAGATTATTACTAGTGAGACTATATATATATATATATATATATATATATAATATATATATATGTGTGTGTGTGTGTGTGTGTATATATATATATATATATATATATATCAGAGGCGACGGCGGGGGTCAGGCAGGTCAGGCTCAGCCTGACCTAAATTTAAAAGAAAAATAAATTTAATTTCCTGGTCATCATCTAAAACTTAAATTTGTGTATTTGCGAATCTTAACCTCTCCTTACTTTGCATGTCTGTAACTCTCTTTTCTTGCATGTTTGTAGTTTGCATGGTATGACAGTGAGTTAAGATTGTGTTTGCATGGTTTGTAAGCGTTCTTATTTTACTTCTTTTCATCTTTCACCCCTCTCCTATTTTCTCCGACTATTTTTCTGACTTGTCGGCAGTGGCCAGCGGATGATGATGGTGAGTCTTTTTTCTCTTTTTCTGAATGAATGTTGACCCACGAGTGATAGGTGTTGCTCCTTACTTAACCCCTTATTCTCTTCTCTTCTCTTAACCCCCTACTCTTTCCTTTCTCTCGGGCTAACCTTAGAGTGGATCTTAGGGTCTTTGTTAGCCTTAGCTTCTGTAGATCTGTAGATCTATTTATTATGGTCACTTTATTAGAGCAATATAAATTTTAGAATGTCGCATTTTTTCCTTCTCTCCGTGCGCCGCTTCTTTGGGCAAAGTCAGACTTGTTTTATGATGCCTGAGCGACCGAGCGCATTAAGGCCACAATGCCAGGTCAGGCATCATTTCCGATGCCTTGCATCACACTTATGAAAAAATGAAACTTTTACGAAATTTAATGTAATTTAAAATCAACATTAGTATAGCATCTGTCGAAACAATCAGATAAGTATATAGTTTTGTCAATCTATTTTTTCAAAGAAGAGAAAAGCGAGTTTTTCAGTTTACAAGTCAGGCATATTTTTAAGTGCCTAACATTACGCTGGATGCCAAATCTCATCCTCAGAAAGCTGTTTGAGTGAAAATAGAGATATGTGGCAACTATGAATTGCGCACGGCTTTCCTCAATGTCAGTTACATCAGGGACCGTGCCGTATTTGTTTCAATGCATTCGAATTTTTTTTTCTTTTGTGCTTTTTGTGTGTGTGTGTGTGTGAGTTTTTTTCTTTTTTTACTCGACCTTAGATACCCATTTACATTGAAGTACATTTATAAAGATCCTGATTTTACTGCCTGCAAAAATGTCAAAGAACTGCTAAAATTATGCATTGACTTAGATTTAGAAAAAGCTTTTAGCGAATCTGCAAAACTGTTTAGATTGATTTTAACTATACCAGTGAGCAGTGCATCCGCAGAGAGAAGTTTTTCAACATTAAATCGAATTAAGACGTATCTAAGGAGCAGAACCGGTCAGGAAAGACTAGTATGTTTAGCAAGAATTACAATAGAGGAAGAAATTGTGGTTTCCCTGGAGAGGCAAAAGATTCTACATGACAAGGTCATCGAAGAATTTGCACTGAAACCGAGGAGGTTGGAGTTTATGTATAAATGACTCATGGTGGATTAAATATGATGAAGACATTCTCTAAGGACATAATAAAATACAAGTAAGTTATTATAATTATTAAACAATTTATTGATTTAGTAGGCTTTAAGTAATTTTTGAAAACAAAAGTAAAATTATTTAAAAAACAAAATTTACATATTCATTAATATGAATTCTATCGAAGTCATATCAAGCCCATAATGCTTGTGCCTGACCTATGTGAAAAGTCTGGCGTCGCCCCTGATATATATATATATATATATATATATATATATATATATAATATATATATATATGTGTGTATATAAATATATATAGATAGAATAACCTTTATTAATAATAAAATTAATACATTTTTTTCAATTTACAATGACATGAATAATTGTGAAGCTCGACTATTTATTTTATTTAATTTAGCCCTCAAGCTTTAGGCTTAACTTAATCAATATATATATATATATATATACAGGGTGGGCCGTAAGTTTCCATACATAGGAAAATTTAAATACGTGCGTCGGTATTTGGATCAGCAGTTTCCGGATGCTTGGATTGGTCGTGTGGTCCTGTGGAGTGGCCTCCCAGATCCCCAGATCTCACCCCCTTGATTTCTATCTTTGGGGGCACTTGAAGGCCATGGTGTATCAGGAAAAGATACGAGACATAAATCATCTAAAGGAACGTATCACCAACGCCATTACAAGCATAACGTCAACTGTGCTAATGCGTGTTCATCAACAGTGGGGAACACGTATTGAAATGTGTTTTCAAAACAATGGCAACCATGTAGAGCATATTATATAAATAAAAATGGTTGTCCATAAAAAAATGTTTATTTTTCCTATGTATGGAAACTTACGGCCCACCCTGTATATATATATATATATATTTTTACTTTTGTTGAGTTTGAACGACGGTTCAGGATCGACCTGCGGTCGACCCCTCTGCAGCATCGACCTGCGGTCGACCCCTCTGCAGCAGCATCCCGCTTCATTTGCGGGACTTAGTGAAGGAGGGAATTGCTCTCTGATCTCCTTCTGCCCTCGTAGCCAGCTACGCATGGCTGGTCAGGGACTTTGCACAAGAATCTGTCCAGCTGGTTCTTGAAGTTATTCAGGTCGGTGTGCTGGAGATTCCTCACTTCTTTTGGAAGGACATTAAAAAGCTTTGGGTCCCGTATTCTAAGGGTATTTTCCATCCTCGTTTTCATGGCCCCTTGTCCCACAACAGCTGGGACCATACAAAATCGGCCTCTTCTCTCATTCCAGTTTGTTTCTATTTCATTTCTGAGGTTAGGGACAGAGCCTTCAAGTATTTTCCATATGTATATTATTGTGTACCGCTCGCGCCTTCTTTCAAGAGAATAGAGTTCCAGGGATTGTAGTCGAGAACAGTAGTCTTCACCTTCCGTTTCCTCTATCTTAGACGTAAAAGTCCTTTATATAGCTTCAATGCTCGCAATGTCTCTTTTTCTGTGTGGGCTTGTGAGTACTGAGCAATACTCAATTATTGGTAGGACTACACCATGGGTCGGGGAACTTTTTTGGGTATTACCCAAAAATCTATTTGAGTAAAATGAAATTACCCCCAGACTTCAAAGTAAATAAAAACAAGCCAATTGCTCTTAAAATTGTTGCATATGGTATACAAAAAATTCAAATTCAAAAAATGTTTATTGGATCCATTATTATGGAGAAATAAAAAAAAGCCACACATGCTGGCATAAGAATAGCACACAAACAAAATTAGTAAAAAGGATTGAAGAACTGAAGAATTTCATTCAAAACATCTCCACTTCAGGTTTTGGAAAAATGATGCTGTTTCATTTTTGATACAACAACATCAAAATCAGGACGTAAATTCGTAATATTCTAAAATTTAGAATAACGCCACATTTATGTAACAAAATAAAATAAAAATATACAAAAAAATATCAGCACAAAGTGTCAAGCACTAAAAGCACCTCTTCGTTTCATGATACCATACACACGACTGAGGCTCTGAGGGAAGTGTCTCTCATACCACACGCATTACCCCCAAAATTTTTAAATTTACCCCATTTGGGGTAATTTACCCCTGTTCCCCGACCACTAGACTAGACTCTTCCATAATTTGAGCATATTGTTTGCTTTTCTGCTGCGGAAGCTCCTCCAGATGATTCCCACTATTTTTCTAGCCGTTGTGATTTTGATTTTATAGTGCTCTCTGAATTCTGCATCCGACCACATTATTACTTCAAGATCCCTGACTTGTGAATTTGGTGTTATCTGTTTGGCTTGCGGAATTTTGTACCCTCTTTTCTGTAGCTCTTTGTTATTACCATATCTTAGAAGTTGGAATTTTTCTTCGTTGAACTTCATATTGTTGTCTTCTGCCCACTGGAATAATGTTTCAATGTCGTTTTGTAATTTTCTTATGTCATCTTCGTTCAGTATTTCCTTACATATCTTTGTGTCATCTGCGAAGCACGATACAATACTGTCCTTAATATCTGCATCAATATCTGCAATCATTATTATGAACAGCAAGGGAGCTAATACTGTCCCTTGTGGGACAGAGCTCACGACTTCCGAGACTTCCGATTTAACTCCGATTACCACCACTCTTTGCGTTCTTTGCGTCAAGAAATTAAATATCCACCTTCCTAGCTTTCCAGTAATTCCTGTATCCTTAAGTTTGTGTGCTATGATTCCATGGTCACATTTATCGAAAGGTTTAGCAGAGTCCGTATATATTACATCAATGTTTTGTCCTCGACAAAATGTTCCTAATATTTTCTCCTGGTGGTCTAGTAGCTGTGACAGGCATGATCTTCCCGCCCTGAAGCCATGTTCATTTGGGTTGTATAAGTCTTTTTCTTGTAGGTAGTAGGTAGTTTTGCCTCTAATTATGCGTTCAAAACACTTTATAAGGTGTGAGGTGAGAGCCACTGGCCGATAATTTTTGGGCATTGCTCTGTTACCACCTTTAAATAGGGGGGCAATGTTCGCGTTCTTTAAGGGTTAGTGGAATTTGTCCTGTGTCAAGTGATTTCCTTCATAGTAAGTATAGCGGTTTTGCAATACTCTCTTTGCAATTCTTCAGAAATGTGGCACTCCATGTGTCTGGCCCTGGCGCTGAATTGTCTCGCATCTGTGATAAGGCCGTAATTATCATACTTCTCCTTCCGTGAACTCGAAGTCCATTAATAGGTTTGTGCCGGGATTTGTTCTTGGTTGATCTGTATCAATGTCGAAAAACTCGTCTGGGTTTTCCACTTCCATCTCTGACTTAGGGGTGCTAAACACAGATTTAAATTGTTGTGTGTGTATATATATATATATATATATATATAAGGTAAAAGTAGTTTGAAGATTTATTTCATCTTATGGGCGACAAAAATGAATTACTTTAGATGAGTTTGCAAATTGCTTATATTTATATAAAAAGTATTAGGTTTTATTACACTGGCTTCATGTCAATATCAGCATGTTTCACTGCCGTTTCAGTCACTGTGATCTTGGTTTGTACCAGAACTATGGTTTTGGCAAAGTACAGTGTGTTAAATTTACCAAACAAGGATAACCTATGTTCAGAACTCTGAACAATTCCATAGGCAACATCAACTAAACCTAACTGACTACACCTTTCTTTATGTACATGCAAAGCATTAAATGATTGAGCCTTTTTGAGACGTATTTGAACTCAGATAAGTTTTAATACGAACGAGACTACTAAACGAGCACTCACTACAGGTAATGATGACTGGCATCACTATAATTAACGTTGCTTATGTGATCACAGAGGAGATAAGAGATTACTGACCAGGTGTCAGTGATTGCGTGTATGTAACTACATCACGTACGATTAACTGCTGAAGGGTACCGTGAACACAAAGTTGGTACTGAAGGTTGCTAAATGTGTATGTAGTTTTACAGGAAGGAAGGCTGAGCCCTAGAATGAGGCTTCACTCTCTAATTCTGCTGTGAACGTCTATCTTTGACATCCTTGAGAAGCAACTCTTTACACTGGACATACATTTTGTACTCTGCTTGATCAAACCTCTCAGTTATGGGTATTATAATGAGGTCCAGAGCTTCATAATCTGTCTTTCTGTAAAGATCTTCAGGAGATTAGCGACCTTCTGGTGTAACACAACCCTCTTCTAACCGAGCTGGAACTCTTCTAATTCGAGGCAGTGAGGGTACATCTACCTTTCAGGATGCACCTAGTGGCAATACTTTCTTCCAGAAGAGACTAGACCCTTCATCATTGTGCATATTTCAGAGTTTTAACAGTCATACCAGCAATAGCCTATATATGTATATATATATATATATATATATATATATATATATATATATATATATATATATATGCATACATATACCTTATGTTGTTGTTTCGTGCGTTGGTCTCTCTTCACACGGAGGTCAAGCTTATATATATATATATATATATATATATATATATATTCAGAGTTCTTTTAAGTAATCTCTGAGCAAATTACAGTGAGTTGTATATTTAATGATAGATAAATATACAATATAAAAATTAAAACAGCAAAGGCGAGGGTAGAAAACACACGTACCTTATCACTCTAGCGATTAAATTGACATTAAATTTGAATTCGGCAAACAGTCTACGAGAAAGATCACTAGCTCAGCCCACACAGGCCTAGAGGAAATGAAATTATATATTTTTTAAAAAGTTTGACCATTAAAATAGCGGAACCCAGGAACAAGACCTACGGCTTAGCTGAATATTGGTCAGTCCAAAGTCTGGCTGGTCTGACTGCTTCCGTAGGCCTTGTTATAGTTGACCATTCCCTGTTGACAGTAGCTTAATAATGAGATAGCTCTAGGGTTCATTTTAACATAGCACCTGGTAAGTCATTTACACAGAGCTAAAGCACAAATCTCTCTCTCCGTGTATAGTGTATATATATATATATATATATATATATATATTATTCAACCTCCATTAGAAACTGGATTACAGGAAAATGATGTCGACTCAGATAATAGTGATGATGAAAATCAGGGCAATATTATTCATCTTCCGCGAAGAATATTGATAACAGCAGCCGAAATTTCTGTTCTAACTGAAGAGGATGACGTAACAGAAGAAAATCAAGTAGCACAAGGGCTTCAGCTGCTCAACCCCAGCCCAGAAAAACTTCAAGAAAATGGTCAAAATCGATGACTCACTTGAGGATTCAGAATGAAAATTTTTCTGGTGAACCCTCCAGCAATGACTGAATGAATCTTATCCAGAGTTTCACTGCTATGTATCCAGAAGAGCTGCTTGATCTTATCTCTACTGAAACAAATCGTTATAGATCTTAGAAAGAAGTAAATATCCGTGCCACAAAAGAATAAATTACTACTTTTATTGGAATCTTGATTCTATCAGGCTATAACAAACGACCAAATAAACGCCTTTAATGGAGCAACGATGAAGATGTCTACTGTCAAATTGTATGTGATGCCATGAGAAGGAACAGATTCATTTAGCTGACAACGCCTAAATCAACCAAGACCGATACTATCGGTTCGGAAACTTGCGGATCCGGAGACTCATTCTTGGTGCTCTTAACTTATAAATATATATCAAATAGTTGACGAATAATAAAATTACAAAATATGAAATGAAACAAATATGAATCTGTAATACAGTGATACACCATTTGCACCTCAACCAAGGAGGCCTATAACTAATTGCATCTCCGGAAATAGTGTTGTTTCAGGGTGTATCATGTGTGAGAACTAGGACTAAGGTATGCCAGGTCAAGGAGAGTACACGTGTACACGGTCTGCCGTGCAAACGCAGAGTATATGTTACACCGAATCCCCAATTATCCTCCCTCCAACATTATAGGTTTGTGAGGGGTAGCCAAACACAGTTCATATCTCATCAAATGGACAGGTTACGAACTGATTATATACGAGTATGCTATTAAATTAAACTAAATAAATAAATGTTTTATCTAATCTTAAAAAATACAAATTTATGTATTCTTCAGCTAACATTCATACAGGGTATTTATTCTCAATGTTTAAATATCCTCATCCGCGGATATAAAAACTGAATATCCGCAACCTCATCCGAATCCATGGATATAAAAGCTGAATATCCGCAACCTTATCCGCATCCGCGGCTGAAATTTTTTTTACGTCCATAGCATCCCTAATTATAATTCTGACACAATAAAATAAAATAGTGTCTTTACAACTGCGCTCTTTATTTGTATTAATTTTTTTATATGACCTAATATAGCTTTCAAGCTGTTAAGGGTTCCCGCCTTCTGCCCTAGCGGGTGGTATAATGTAGAAATGCGGTTGTCAATACATCACATCCCTTTTCTTATGCTTATATTTCATTGAAAGTTTGGCGATTCTTCATTACTTCTACAGTTGCCATACAGTTGCTTCTACAGTTGTGATCTTTCCAGGAAAGACTACTACAAAAGAAAAAAAGCCAAGAATGTTAAGAGAGGAAGGAGGACTGAGTTGTGTGTTGTTGAAGGTAAGAGGATAGTAGTGTGGAAGATTGTGATGAGTAGACAGATGAAAGAACTGAGTTATTGACGTATTGAAAGCCACAAGGTTTTCTCTGCCCCAAGCAGATATAACATAAAGATCAGAGGTCAGGTGTTCCATAGCCGTCCCACGCAGATCATGAAGTGACTGCTGTGAGGGACGCTTTAGGAAGCGGGCGGAGAAGTGGAGAGTGGAATCATCGGCATCGGAGTGAATAGGATAGGAAGTGCGAAATAAAAGATCGCAGCTATAGATAGGCCAGAAAGGAAATTAGAGATGAAGGCACAGATAAAAGATTAGAAACCGAAGGAGGGCAGTTCAGTTTGGAAATTAAAAATTTGTGACAGACTCTATCAAAAGTTTTCGATACGTCTAGCGCAATAGCAAAAGTTTCACCGAAATCCCGAAAGGAGGATGACCAAGAGTCAGACAGATATGCAAGAAGATTGCAAATAGAGTGTCCCTTGCAGAACCCCTACTGACCATCTGAAAGAAGATTGTGAGAAGAGAGGTGTTTAAGAATCTTCCTATTAAGGATAGATTCAAAAACTTTGGAAACGCAAGAAATCAAAGCAGTTGGACGATAGTTGGAGGGTTGAGAACGGTCACCCTTCTTTTGGACACGCTGAATGAAAGTGAACTTCCAGCAGGAAGGAAAAGTATTAGATGAGAGACAAAGACGAAAGAGTTTGCCTAAGCAGGGTGTTAGCACAGAAGCACAGTTCTTAAGAACAACAGGAGGAACACCATCAGCACTGTTCGCCTTCCTAGAGTTGAACCCAGATAGGGTACAAAAAACACCTTTAGAAGAGATTCTAATTTCAGAAATAATTAAGTCAGAGGGGGGCTGAGATAGAGGAAAAGCACCCAGTCGTCCAGCGTTGAATTGTAAGCGAAAGTTTGAGAAAAGACTTGGGCTTTATCAGGAGAAGCGAGGGCAACTGAGCTGTCGGAATGGAAAAGAGGAGTGAAAAGAGAGGAAATATAGCTGTTGAAGAGGGTCTTAGCTAGATGCTAGAAAGAATGAGAAGAATGAGAATTAGGTTTTCACATTTTTGTCGGATGAAGGAATTTTTCGCGAGTCGAAGAACAGATTTTGCACGATTCCCGGCACAAATATAAGCTGAGTGAGGGTCAGGAGCTGGATGGCGACGGTACCTTCTAAAAGCCTCCTCTCTGTTGTGGATAACATTAGAACAAGTAAAGTTAAACCAAGGGTGTTGTGCATTAGTAATAGGAATAGAATATAGAATTTACGCCTCCATGCCCGAAAAAATCACCCCCGTGATGCCCTCAGCGCCCTCGGAAGGGACCTGGCCACTGAAGCAGTAATCATTCCATGGGAAATCACAGAAGTATTGCCCAAGGGACTCCCAATCAGCGACGCCAAAGTGCCAAAGGTGCCTCCTCTTGGGAGGATCCAAAAGCCGAATTGGAGCGATAGGACAGGAAACAGATATAAGATTGTGGTCAGAGGAGCCCAACGGAGAAAAAACTTTCACATTGTAAGAAGAAGGATGAGAGGTAAGAAACAAATCCAGGATGTTCTGCCTATCTCCAAGGCGATGGGGGATACGAGTTGGGCGCTGTACAATCTGCTTCAGGTCACTTAGGTTAGAAAAGTTGTAAGCTAGTTCACCAGGGATATCAGGGAAATGGGAGGAAAACCAAAGGTGGTGGTAAAGAATGAAATCTAAAATGGAGATTTCAGCAAAGGAAGAGCGGGAAAGAATGTATTCCAGTGTGAAGTGAGGTAGTCAAAGAATTTTGGATACTCAGTTGAATTAGGGGAAAGGTAAACAGCGCAGATGTATTTATTTGGAGTTGGCATGTAAGCCATGGCCAGAGGGCATAGAACTCGGAAGATTCGAGTTCGGGAATACGAAAGCAAGTTAGGTTATTGCGTACTAAAAGTATAACGGACTTTGACGTTACAACAGATGATATTATACAAACTTTAAGGAAACTAAAAGCACAATCGGCGGCAAGACCGGACAAATGAAATGCCACACTGATCAGAAACTGCAAGCATGCAATCGCTGAGCCCCAATACTGGACATGGAGACGACCACAAGACACCGGAGAAATACTGGGCATTCTGAAGGGAGCGAACATAGTTCCAATATATGAAGGAGATCGATCCGAGGTTAAAAACTATGATATATGCCAGTGTAACTTACGTCTAATTTCACTAAAATATTTGAAAGAATAGTTAGAGAAAAAATCTGACTTTTTAGAACCTCGGAAAAAATTAAATGATAACCAACATGGATTCCGGTCAGGTAGATCATGCCTATCATAACTAATGGAACACTACAACAACATTATTGATGCACTTGAAAGTAATGAAAACTATGATGTAATACTAATATACACAGACTTTGCCAAGACGTTCGACAAATGTGACTATGGAACCATAATACATAAACTAAAATATATGGGAAAGTAAGTAGGAAAATAGCTATACAATTTCTTTAGTGAGCGGCGGCAAGTAGTTACGCTTCAAGGAGTATCTTCATTAGAATCAGAGGTTCTCAGGTCAGTACCAGAAGGATCAGTATTTGCTCCATTACTCTTTAAAATCATGCTAACTGACATAGATGAGGACGTTACCAGTGACAGCAGAGTAACATCCTTTCCCGATGACACAAAGATTAGTAGAAAAATAAGAAACGCAGAAGATATAGGATTCCAACAAATAGACATGAACAGTAGGGCGAAGCGTTTTTACACTTTTTTCGATTTTCGTTTTGTAATAGCGCGGAAAAGTGGCTCTTCCACGTCAAAAGTGAGTTTGTAAAATCTCAGAGATCTGCAATAATATCTGCCTCCGCACGCGCGTTGAAAATTCAAAAAATGCGCCAAAATACACATTTTTTCAATATTTTCTTATAGTTTTAATTTTCATCCTACCTTCTTGTAATACCGAGGAAAAGCATCCTAAAGATTTATTTTAGATTAGTTTTAAATTTTTTTGTCCTGCGATAATTTCTTCTGCCTCCACAAACGTTCCAAAATAAGAGGAAATTTACATAAATAGCATATTATGGTCAACTTCGGCCTTACACCACAGTTTATTCGTTAATTATGTATTAAGTAATGCAATTAACAATTAATTATATCATATTTTAGTAATTTTAAAAGTTTATATATTTGAGCAATTAAATAATTTAGGTCCACCAATGCAGTTTACTTTGCATATGCTTGGTTTATTTTTGATGACTTATTATGTAATATGCATGCAGCTCCTCGCTTATTTCGTCAATATTGAATGTACTATATTGACAAAATAACTCAGAACTCACCACGTGGAGGTGGCTGCATTTCGAGTTCCTCCCTGCCCGACCCAACCACTCCTACCATTATCGGACTTAGGCTAGTTACACACTGTAGTCACTTTTTGTTTCCATTCTTGGCATTTTCTTTCTGGATTCTAATCTTGCTCTGATAAATCCATCCCTTGCCTCTGAACCGCATACTGCAGCTGAAGCCTCTTTTACAGGCTTTATATGCCGTTCAACCGCTTGGGTGTGGCAAGGAAAGCGTGGGATGAAATCAGGTACATCTCCTGATGAGATATAGTTCAGGATGTCGGAGCGTGATAGAACTTTTGAAGGAGGAGGCTATGACAGCTCACAAGTTTGCCAGTTAATCATGTTGTAGTACTCACTGCACTGAAAGTTCAACGTGGGCAATTTAAACACTCTCACTGCGGCTGACTCAGAATCTCTTGCTTTAAGGATTCTCCTCCATCCTAATTCTCTGATATGTTTTGCTTCATTGTGAATCATACTAAGGAGAACATTCTCAGGATGAGAAAAATAGGAATTTCTCTGAATAACACGATCAACTATTTCTATACAGCGGGCACTCAACGACCTCGAGCGTTGTATCATTTGATAAAGATGTTTAGCTCCCTGTGTTGCTGAAGAATTTCTCTTGATTTGAAACCACATTGGAATATAAACTTTCATAATATAATCCACGATACACTTAGGGTTGTCTGAACGTTCTTCAGTTGAAACGTAGAGACGAAGTATGCGGTTAGCAGTTGTCACCCATCTGGAGTGTGCCATTTTGCCTAGTTTCCTTTGAGCTAGAGAGGGAGTACATTCCCATTTTGACACAGCATCATAGATTTCTGCCAAATATTTCTGATCTTTGCTCAGATCATCTCTGTCAACTACAATTTCTTCCGCTTCAACTGCTTCAAACTCAACAACAGGTCTCTTTTCACAATCAATTAACTCTTTTCCTATAGGCCCCGTAAAACTATGAGGACCTGTTGTTTTATCATCAATGCCAGTCACTATGTGCCGCAAGGGAAGTTCATTAGTGTGAAGCAAGCAAATCAGCCACTGGAGTGCTCTCTGAAAGTGCTATTCAATACTTCTTATCACTCCTCCTTTTGGTCCTGTATTAACTGCTGTCCCGTCACATCCAATGGCTTTAACTTCTGAAGTATCAATCTCATTTGAGCGAAAAAAATCCAAAATTGCAGAAGATATACTCTGTGCTCAGCCAGAAGCAAGAGTTACATGCCCAATATAATGCGAGTTTGGTTCTTGAAGCAAAGTGACATGTTCTTCTGTTATATTTTTTTGATAACCTTTGCTGCCAACTTTTTCTTGCACTGCAGTTCTGTCCTTTCTTCCATCGAAATAGATACTCTCCATAGTTTCTTCTTCGTAATCTCTCTTTTAAATGATAGATCTCACTCTTTTTCTAGCTCTCCTTACTTTGTATCTGTCTAATACTGAACTTAAATCTTTTTCGTTTATAATTCCCACGTCTTCAAGAGCAGCCGAAGCAATTATAGCAACAGACCTGTCTGACACACCAGTTCTGTCACAAGCTATAGCCAATGATGAGATTGTTCCATGATGAGATTGTTCCATCGATTTGATTCTCTGTGTCGGTTCATAATCAGAATCCGCTCCTTCTGTTTCAATTGATGTTGATGACATTGTTTCAGTTGCTTGTCCTTTACTGGTAGATGGTTTTGGTTCATACTGTTTCATTCTCTGTTGTCTTCTAGCAATAGTTGCTAGATCTTTACGAGTTTGTGAAACATCAAGAGAGCCTATTGCCAATTTTCTTGTTGTTCTCTGATCTTTAAGGAAGTCTTGTTCAATTGCTGGAACCTTGAGATGGTTTTCACATGGACACTTATCAAAATTTTCACATTTGCAAGCACTGATGTCAAATAATTTGTTTTCTGCCTCATTTTGAAATGTTTGTAATTTAATTTTGAATGATTCACTATCTTGTTTCCTTTTTATTGACTTTAGAAGGTTTTGACATTTTTCATGGTAATTTTTAATCATTTGAACGACACGGTGATGAGAAACAGTTGGAATAGAAGCTGTTTTCCACAAATCTTCGAGAGTTTTTGAGAGAACACCCGAAATTTCTGCAACTGTAGGCGCTTTCTTCGATGTCTTCAGATTCAATCTTATTTGATGAACATATTTCATGACGTCCTTATAGGTTGGAAGGCACCTCTTGTGTAGATCAGCTGGAGCCCAAAATATAGGGCGAATGGAAGAAGTTCTTGTTGCTTGAGCTGGTACTGACATTGTGAAAAACAGTAATTAATATAAAAATTAAGAAATAACTCCTAAAACGTAAAATATTCTTGCATTCTGCAGAAGTTTTGTATATTACACCAACGTATTATTATGCACTAAAATATGCAGTATATGTCCACATATGCATGTTGTCGTGTTCCAAAGATGTATTAACAGCAAGAGCAACACAATCCACATCTTACCCAAAACGTAGCTAGCACAACACTGCGGGGAAGTGTGAGCAAGAAAGCCTGGTAGAGTGTTGTGAGTCATGATTCATCAGTCATCACTCACTAACTCATTGCCGTATATGGCAATGACGAGCAACACACCATACCAGGCTGTGGGGAAGCATCTAGAACGATGTGGAAGTACTACATGACGTACAAAGTGAATTTATTAGCGTGTAGGCTAAATATGCAAAATGCGTGATTTATGCGGATTTTTCCGTATTTTGGAACGTTTGCGGTGGCAGAAGATATTATCGCAGGTCAAAAATATTTAAAACTAGTCTAAAATAACCCTTTAGATTGCTTTTCATCGCTATTACAAGAAGGTAGGATGAAAATTAAAACTATACGAAAATATTGAAAAAATGCGTATTTTGGCGCATTTTTTGGATTTTCAACGCGCGTGCGGAGGCAGAAGATATTATTGCAGATCTCTGAGATTTTACACACTCACTTTTGACGTGGAAGAGCCACTTTTCCGCGCTATTACAAAACGAAAATTGAAAAAAGTGTAAAAACGCTCCGCCCTAATGTTCATGGGACCATGTTTAGTGCACATGCACATTTTTAATCTTGCACCCATTGAGGTGAAGGAAGGCCACTTATGCGGCCCACTCACTAGCCTAGTTGCCCATCACTGGTGTGGGTAATCCCTTGCAGAGACAATCTATTTAGCATGAATAGGTCTCACTGTGGAGAGCTTCAAATCTATCTTACCGAGAGATTCATTTACGTTGAATGCTGCTGAAACTTTATCCGCATACCAAGAGGTAAAACTTGCCTTGATAAACGACCTCAACCTCGACCAATCACAGTCCAGAATAAATGTTGTTATTCATGAAGTCATTTTAATTTGTAAGATTATAACTAGCAACTTTTGACCGCGAAATTATGATGCCGCAAACGCGTCCTAGGATATGAAAGAGCGAAAATTTGCTGCCGCGAAATTAACCTGGTTTACAGTATATATACTTATAAACTTATACATTATTATAATAATGTTTGTGAAATGACGTTGATGGGCTAAACCGAAGTGTTGACATGGTTACTGGCATGATCTGTTTATACCATATTTCTACACTGTATGACGAACACCGACTCTGAAAATCAATCCAGCTCAAGATAAAATGGCACAGAGAGACCGGATAATTGGTATGCGGGAAGCAGGCCTCTTTGTAGCTGACATAGCCATGGAACTGGGGATTTCGAAGCCTACTGTTTGACGTTGGGTGCAGAGGTGGCAGGAGACTGGGAATCTGCTAGATTGTCCTAAGTGTGGGAAACTAAGAAAGACCAACCCAGAAGAAGACCGGAGAATAATCAATGAAGTGCAGAACGATCCTATCAATAACGCAGTCGCCATCCGGGAGACACTACATATGGGCGTGTCAGTGGATACCGTAAGGAGACGGTTGCATGAAGCAGGATATCACCATCGCACTCCTGCCAAAAATGAGAGGATCGAGGAACGACATCGTCAGGCCAGGCTCTCGTTTGCTCGCCAGCATATAAATGATGATCTCGCATACTGGAGCAGAGTTATCTTCTCTGACGAGAAGACGTTTGCGTCGACAACTCACGGCCCTCTTCGGTGTTGGCGACAGGGCAACACGAGATATGCCCACCAAAATATTTACGAAGTGGCACGGAGTGGGCACGTGACGGCGAATGTGTGGGGATGGATGAACCTGCAAGGACTAGGAGAGCTAACTGAGATCCACGGGAGGTTTACTGCAGATAAATATAGAGAGATCATGGAGGAGGTGATGCTGATGCCTGGCTTGCCCTATCCTGAGCAGATTATCTTTATGCAGGTATGTTGTATTTGTGTTATAAAATATTATACTATTACTAGAGTAAGATTTGTGTATTACACGCATTTGTATGTCCGGTTTCCACATTTACATGATATGGGAAGAATAATAGTCATAAAATGTTTTTTTAACTCTTTCAGTACTACGACAACACTTTAGGATTTTATTCTGGACAACTGCAGACTGTATTATTTGTATAACGGCGCACAATTACATTTAGCTGAGAGAAACCCCTAATACATAGTGGTTAAAACCTACCTCGAATAGTGGGTTACTGATGAAGTGTATGGATCAGAGATAATTCTACTATAAATTTTTAAAATCCATTTACAGGACAACTCTCCCATACACACCGCCAGGATTGTTAGAAGGTGGTTTGAGCAGCAGCGAAATGTAGAACTACTGGACTGGCCTAGTAAGGGGTGTGACCTCAACCACATTGGGAACGTGTAAAGGAATGTGGTGAACTCGTGGGAGCCTAGGCAGGAGCGGACCAGCCGCCAGCTGCTGGATCACACTATGGCTGAGTGGGAGATGTTTCGAAGGAACCCACACATCATATATAACCATGTTGCATCTATGCCACACAGATTACAAGATGTAATAGACAATAATGGGAGATGAACCAAATACTAACTATGATTCTGGTATAGCTGTGCCATTTATGTTAATCTATGGCAAACTGTGAGCATTTTGTATGATTTTATCATTTTGTATGATAAACTATTTAGTAAAACATTCTCAACCATTGCATATTTGTTGTAATAAAGAATTGGTGTTTTATTGTTTATATATGTTCCTTGTTAAGATCTAATAATATCTCCACATTAATAATATAACAGGAAATCTAAAAAACATTAATGGGTTTCTCTGACCATCGTGATTAAATCATTATTTCTCCACATTGATAATACAAATATAATCTGGAAAACACTATTAATATAATAGGTATTAGCCACAAACCGGTGGTGATATCCTGCTTCATGCAACCTTCACCTTACCGTTTCCACTGACACGCCCATATGTAGTCTCTCCTGGACGGCGACAGCAAGTAACCATGTCAACACCACGGTTTGGCCCATCAACGTCATTTCACAAACATTAGTATAATATTGTATGAATTTATAAGTAGATGTAAATATATTTATGCTGTATAACCGTGGATTATTCTTATGTGATTTTGATAATCAGTTACTGTTATTCAGATCGAAACTATTAACAAGTTCTTTGTGTAACAGTTGATAAGTCATTTCCTACTAACTCTCTCTGCCCCTCTACCTCGCTCTCTCTCACACCGTCTCAATCTTTTTTTCGCTCAATGTCAATTCATATATATATATATATAATCGTGTAGATTCGTAAGTTAGTAAAGGTTTAAAGCTGCACACGGACTCTCCACACAGGTTTATTAGTATTGTTACATAACGATTTAATATACGCAAGACTGGTGGGTGGGGAAGGGGAATGAGGGAGTGTAGAGGATGGCTGTGTAATGTCTATTTTTGGTTCAAATTCACTAGTGTATAAAAAGTTGTATTGTGGCATCTTCTCATATAGACTTACAGTAATCATAATGGAACCTTATTACTGTATAAGACTAGTAAACATGGAGTTCGACGCTGTTCACGATCATATTAATCGTTTATCTTCAAAAATTACGTAACGCTATTTTTGCTAAAACTTGACACCTCAGATCCCCCAGGAACGTTCTGTAACACTAGACTAGGTACCCCCTAAGATGTTATGTAAAACTTCCCCCACCCCACACCCCACACGTTACGGAACGTTACAGGGGAAGGGGGGGGACAGGTTTTAGTAAAAATAGCGTTACGTAATTTTTGAACGGCGCCTTACCTGCATGTCAATGTTATATGTTGTTGGAATCGGTTGTCCCCCTCCACCCCACCTTACCCCAATTGGGGTACCTTGACGTGATAGTCAAGATACCCCAAATGGAGGGAAGGTTGGGTGGAGAGGGGACAACCTAGTCCAGCAACATATAACACAGACATATACTGTACATCTAAAGGACAATTGAATGTGCAGTCATTGACATACAAGTAATTATATATATATGCCCGGTTAGGTTAATTGAATGCCCGATTAGATTAATTGAATGCCCAGTTAGGTTAATTGAATGCCCAGTTAGGTTTATTGTACGCCCTTGACGACTGGTTAGGTTAAGTCGTGATATTTTCGTTAGTTTTAACGAAAATATCACGACTTAACCTATGTATGTATTTCCGAGCCGCAGATCAATAATGCAATGCTTGGAAGATGCTTCATACTTGAATCTGGAGTATGTCGCTCAACAAATCCTCAACAAAGAGGATATGATATTTTCGTTAGTTTTAACGAAAATATCACGACTTAACCTATGTATGTATTTCCGAGCCGCAGATCAATAATGCAATGCTTGGAAGATGCTTCATACTTGAATCTGGAGTATGTCGCTCAACAAATCCTCAACAAAGAGGATAACGTTGTGAGTGTAGGACTTGACGATACGACCAAGGCTGCCGGCCACCGGCTGTACGACGTGAAGGCTGACCACATCACCATCACTGGTCCATCTGGCATGAAAAAGTCGCTGACAACTGGATATCTGGAAAACGTTGGCCATTCCGGAGAGGATGGAGCCAGAGCTTACGAATTCAAAATGAGTTGTCTAGCCATACTAGCAAATTCTACCAATGACGAACTCAAATCTCAAGTAGACTTCTGGATGTCTGATTGAGCTAGTGAATGTGGACTACTTTTACAGCATCTTGGAATCGAATCAAACAAGATCTTGAAGTACTGCGCCCATATCATTTTAGGAGTTGATCACGCTATAGACAAAGTGTTTAAAAACACGGAACAGGAAATCGGAGTACATAATCTACTTCAAGTTACGGCAGGAGAAAAAGTTTTCTGTTCTCCTGGTTCTTCCATTCATACTTTGGGACTCATTGCAATTGCTAAATTGCTCTCTCCCAGCCACGCCCCCCATTCGGTATCCCTATATAATGACTATAAATCTTGGATGGCCGATAATGGACTCAAATGTGATGGATTCAAAGGATTCGTGGCAAACCGATTTGGGAGAATCGCCGAGTTAGCAAAAGAATATTTGGCGAGGCGCGACTCCATCCAAGCTTTCTTTGATGCCGCAATATATGTCAACAGTAACAAGCTAGTTCTCGCAGTGTCAACTCTCATCCAAAGTCAATGGTTCATGTGTTGTTCCCACATTTACGCAATGAAGGGTGAAGTGATGATTTTCCCTATGATGGAGCTTCTTGGAATTGACAAGAAGGGTGACGAGAAAAGTGAAAGAACTTGGTCTGGAGTAAAACGTTTCTTTGAAGGTAAGATGGTTGAATTGAATGACTTGATGGCTGTAAAGAAGGAACAAGCCAGATCTGGTAAAAATAAAAGTGAAGCTATAGTTCTAGAGGAAGTCATTGATACTGTAAATAATCAGCTGTCTTGTATGGACTATTTAACAAGATCAGACGATGACGCTAATCCAGACTTGATGTATGCCCCCTGACAAATTTAGGATGCGAATCAGAATTTTAAAAACTTGACAACCGAATCAGGTCCAGTGGTGGTAGCCCATCCATTCAAACGCACTCGAGAAAAAATGTTATTGTGACTAACGGACTTCTGATACTCTTCGTTCGAATCAAAGTCTCTTGAGGATAAGAAGGCATCCTGGAAATGGGCCAGGGGTTCCAAAAAAGTGAAGAAAGTGAAGAAATTAGAGGAAGATTTTCTAACTATTGTGTATGCTGCAAAGAAATTGTCCCTACTGTAAAAAGAAGAGCTCAAAAAGAAAAAAGCTGGCAAAATATTGGCGGTTTTGGAAAATTACAAGAAACATGGAGGCCCTATGACTCCAAACAACCTGGATGCTCCCTACAAACTGAACGAAAAGCAGCTCCTCACGGAAATTGCCTATTTGAGACTCACCATCACACCAGATATTCGTCAAATTTGACGTGTTAAAGTGAGGGACGGGAAATTCAAAATGAAAAAATTAAGTGTAGATGAACTGAGAAATTCTATTAGGAATGCCTTAGGACCAGAGGACAATGTTACTAGTGATATTGATAGTTTAATGAACAATGTGTTGTAAATATGATGATTTCATGATCTGAATTACATCATGGAACTAATAAGAATGCCTTGAGTTTCTTCTGTACATGAATTTTTATTAAAATAAGACCACGCATCGAATATCTCTGATTTGTTCATTTTCAACTTCAGCGACCCTGAAAACATGAAAAGACATTACATATGAGGGGTAGCGGTTTTCTTAAGCATCAAAAAGAGAAAACTATTTTTTTGCCCGTCATTTTGAAAAAAATCCACTGAACCAGGTCAAAGCGAAAATGGCCTAAGAAACCACTCGCCTTGTTGGCAATTTCCAAAAAAAGTCATTATTCCCCCATCCCTACTAATATCAGCTGGCTGATTACAGCTTTTAGGAGGGAATTGCATAACCTTAGTTTTTGTAACATTAAACAGAATATCATGTTCCTGTAAATACACTTCGCAGACTTTTAGTAGCCGATCCCGACCTTTAACAGAGGGACTTATTAACACCATATCATCGCCATAAACTAAGTTATTTATCCTTGTGTTATCTATACATCCGATTGTTGCCTCATTAAGTAAAGCAATTAATCCGTCAATATACACATTAAACAGCATAGGAGAGAGCAAGAGGCGTCAAAACATTCGAATAGTACATTGCCCCACCTAACGGTAAAATATTAGTGGAAATACCAAAATTTCAATAAATTTAATATGTATATGGGAACCTTCCTGTCTTCTAGTTTTTTAAATAAAATATTGTGGTTCACTCTATCATATGCTTTACTTATATCTAGGAAACAGCTATAAGTTTGGATATTATTTCCTTAAGTACATAGATACACAGGCCAGTTGGGTGGGACCTTTTAAAACCAAACTGATTAGATGTCCAGAGGTAATCATTTAATCGGAGTAACAAGATTTTTTCTAGTAGTTTCGAGAAGCAGGAAGCGACAGCAATAGGCCTGTAATTATTGATAGACAGAATGTCTCCATACTTATTTTAGACCAGGGACAAGATATATACCCTTGTGAAAAATGCTCTGTATGAATTGGTCCCCAGTTAACCCACCCCTAATATCTCCAGTCTAACTGTAGAGTAGGTTAAGCCTTGCCTTGTAGGGGTCAGCCTAGAGATTCCGGAAATGGTCCAGAGCGGATAGGGTAAATTGAGGTCCACAGTAGGATTCTTCACCAAATTAGGTTAGGGTAATTTACCTTAGCCTTTGTTAAGCTATGAGTTGATGCTAGGTCTTAGACCACAATGTAGGCCTAAATTAACTGGACCAAGTTTAAACGTTATCACTAAACTGGGGTTTCGAAATACAGTTGCTAACTTACTGAGTGTTATTAGATAAGTCCTGATCTCCTTAGTCAGGCCTGATTCCTTATTGGAGTCTTTCTTCTTGTTGCCTAATTTCTGAGCGCACTTGCTGGTGGTGATGGTTTTCTGTTTCAAGACTTCCCGCTAGCCATGCCGCTCTTCATGCAAGTCCTTTGTTCCGGCTTTTTTTTCCAGCGTATTTTTTGTTTTTTGGTTGATTGGTTAGTGTATGTCTACTATCAAGCACGCTCTATCATACAGTATATAAATACTAGTGTGGAGAATAACTCTGGTGAGCAACCAATTGGTTTCATCCACCCAGTCATTGATATGAAAGGAGTTTAATAATTGTTAGATTAACTACCTACCTACTCAGTGGACCATTTTCGTTACCTCCCAACTACCCACACGTATTAGTTTTCCATACCCTCATGAACTCTGCAGGGATATAGCCATAAGCAAGCATGGCTCATAAGAGCAATGATATATGCAGACATACCACGCCATTGGCATATTTTAAGTGCTCATTCGATAGGTCATATATCCCTGATGCAGGACCAGTCTTTAACTCTTTAATTAATCTCTTTACTTCAGGAACTGATATCAAAGTATTTTTACTTGTCCCTCCCACTGTCGTTTCGCTGCAATCTATCTTAAGATTATCCCTACTCACAGTTAAGAATGTTCGAGGAGTGTTTTTTCCACAGCTTTGCAATTTCATCCTCCCCCAACACCCCATTGATTGTTGGAGGGAGGGAGGACATTTTTGACACCCGTTTGATTTTTAGCAAATTTCCAAAATTTGTTATTATCGTTATTTATGTGAGCTTCACAGGTTTTTGATGCTCGAATAGACTCTTCCTCCTGTTTACATCGCATTATGGCTGCCTTACACTGATCCCTACTTCTACACATATTCATGTATACTGATCGTAAACTGGGTCTACCATGAAAGCACCACAAATCGTAGGCGTCTTTCGATTCCCTCTTCAGGGGGCAATAAAGTCATTCCATCCAGGAATAATCTTAGTATGATAGTTGCAAGATTTAATCAGAGGGCTTCCTGCTTCTCTTAACAGGCATACTATCTTACTATAATACCTACAGTATCTATGAGTTTACAGTGAGAATCATTTGAGCAAGGATTACTACAGGCAAGATGCAAAATTTCTAAATTATTAAAGAGGTGACCTGTTCTGTTTTTGTATTCTATTCTCTGTTGCATATTAACATTAGACCAATCGACGCGATTATTCTTACCTATTGAGTTCTTGTTATGTTGGGTTGCGCACACGTTGGTAAAACTAACTAATAGTTCTAACGGTCTATGATCAGAAACAAGGAAATCATGCAGAATGTGAACTCTAACAATTCGATCCTTCAGATTATAACTAGTGAGACAATGATCAATCCACCTTGTGATACCACTCATATCACTAACGTGTAGTATGTATGTGAAATTACCACTGGTTACCCGTAATACATCTACACCTTATGAACCTTATGTTGTTTCGTGCGTTGGTCTCTCTTCACACGGAGGTCAAGCTGGTGGCCCCGCCTCTACATCACATACTTAATTTGGCTGACTCGTACATGTTACCCAATTCTACAAAGAATTCCGAGTTCACATACTCGTTAAGGTCCCCATTATTATAGAGTGAGAATATTTAGGGTAATTTGATAATG
>JAJOZX010000419.1:710000-747500 GCA_023014485.1 Bathynomus jamesi
ACTATGAAAGAGTTTTTCGAAAGATAAAAAGTGTTTAAAATAATTTATCTTAAAATTTGGCAGTTTGAAATCTAGGCTTAAAGAGAGGAGTCGTTTTTCATTAGTACTTAGAGTTCTATTAGAAAAATTAAAGATGGTTTGATCAGGATTCAAGGGCTGAAGGTTGGAGTTTAAGCCTAATAGGTTTAATTTTTTATTGTGTCGTTGCTGAATCTGTTTTCAGTAGATATTGGCGTCTTTAATGGTTTGGTTTTTTAACATTAAATAGTCTATGAGACTTACAGATTCTTTTAGTTGAGTTAAGAGGAGATTATATTTAACAAGGAGTTTTTTACTATTAGAGTACTTAAATTTAATTTCTTTACTTAATAATTTGCACTGGAACGATTTGTATATATTGGAGTTGCAAATTGAACTTTTCCGAAACGTTTGTAAATAAACATGTACCATCTTTTCGTCCTCCTATTCATCGCTATGTATATATATATATATATTAGTGGTGGACCGGATATCCGCATCCGCATAATTTTTTACATCCGCATCCGCACTTCTGACTGCGGATGTTATGCGTATATTACCTCTAATAAATTATGCAATTTACAATTAAATTAGCTTATGAAGTAGCTTATAAAGCCGAGTCATGCACATTTCATGTAAAGTATTAATTTATTAATGAACAAACAAATATATAAACCTCAAAATATAAATACTGGTAACACAAAAAATTGAATGAAACTTGTTTCATTGAATTTTCTGTGGCTGAAACTCTGAGAAAGTTATTATTTTTATCATAATGAAAACATTAATATTAATTTTAATTCTTATACATTGCGTGCCATAATAGTATTACCACGAAATTTGAAAAATTATGTCATATATTCATAATTCTATATTATGTTGATAGATTAACTAAATATACGCATCCGCATCCGCGGATATTGCAATTAAAAATCCGCATCCGCAGATGTTGAAAAACTGACATCCGGTCCACCACTAATATATATATATATATATATATATATATATATATATATTATATATATATATATATATATATATATATATATATATATTATATATATATATATATAATTAATATTATATACCATATTAAAGCATATTAAAGGGAAAAGACCCATCTGTCCGAATCTGATATAATATTTAAGCTAAGTCCTTAAGAGAAAAAGTTATAGTCATTTATCCGACCCTAACTTCAGAATTTTTTCAATATCAGAAATACAACTTTTTACTTGATTTTTTGGATCACTTTAACATATTGCTTCCCAGTGTATATCACTTTAACATATTGCTTCCCAGTGTTAATCACTTTAACATATTGCTTCCCAAAAGTAGACATTACACAACCAATTACAGTTACATTACAATAGTTTATGATATTTAGAGATTAGCTAGTCGAGAAAATGTAAATTTATGGACAACTTAACTTATTGTGCTTTGCCATTTTTTGTGAAAAAAATATTTGGATCACCTGAAGGTCAGGGGCCCCCAGCCTTCTTTAGTTAGCCTTATAAGGCTAACTAACGAAAATATCACGACCTAACCTAACCAATCGTTCGGTCAACTGTACGCCCTTGACGATTGGTTAGGTTAGGTCGTGATATTTTCGTTAGTTAGCCTAGATTACCAACCTCTTTCTAACCAACCAACGTTTCTCTTTTTAACATATTGCTTCCCAGGAGAGATCACTTTAACATATTGCTTCCCGAATGCTTTGGGAAGCAATATATTAAAGTGATCCGATTTTTCAGTCTTTGATATACTGTACAATCAGTTTTTTTTGTTATTTTAAACTATCTATATTTTATTTTTTATTTTAAACTATCTATATTTTATTTTTTATTTTAAACTATCTATATTTTTTTTTTTTTTTTAAACTATCTATATTTTATTTCCAGAATTCTTACCGATCAGGTAGATACGAAATTGGAATTGTTACGACCGTCACGAAATTTTCATTTGTTTTCTTAGTAAGCAGGGATTTTAACCAAATTGAAAATAATTTCTGATCCTTTTTTTATTATACTCGTATAAAGGGCTATCTTTCGTTTCCAAAATTTTTCTGTACTGCTTGGTGTTTGAGAGAAAATGACCCTACGGTCGCAACATTCGCAGAATGTTGCGACCGTCACGGCTATTTCCTACATTTCTAATGGAATTTTAGCACATGTGATTTTTTTTAAATAAATTGACTAAGGAATCTGGCGAGTCATATTAATTTTTTTTTTTCAATTTCATATATTAAAATTAAATTGGCCAAATTTCAATTTTTATTATGAACGTCACAAATGTAGAACTGATAAAAAAATTTGCATCTAGCATATGTAAAAATTGTTATAAAATATGTTACCTAAAAATGAAACTACTGCATCGTAATTTTAATTTTATTACAATTACAGACATTGTGATGTGTGTATATATATATATATATATATATATATATATATATATATATATATTAATCCCCTTCTTCTATAGCCTTGGCTGGTTCGAAGTCGACGGGGGTTCTGATTAGGAGGCAGCAACGGATCTGTTACTTGCAGTAGTTTCTTCTATACTACTCTCCGAGTTCTTCTTTAGTGGCTCGGAGGATTCTGAGAGGCTTATTAAATTCTCTGAGGGTTTCCCCCGATTCTTCTTGTAACGTATCGGGAGATTTTAATAACTAAGTTTTTCTGAAGAGAGCACGGCTCGAAGGAGAAGATAAAGACTTTCTTTTACTGTAATTTACTGCTAAAATGTACAGGTAATACACAGTCTCGTAGTTGGAATCAGAAAAAACATGGAACAAATTATCGAGGTTTATATACACCACGATTCTACTAACATCATCATTATTAAATGTTGAAGAGACTGCATTATTTTTGCACAATATTTGAAAATAAAGTAAATCTTTTAGCTGTGGTAATGTTTAAACGAATAAACAAGATATTGGAAGATGAAGCCATATTTTTATCTTCAACCGCGTATTTTCAGATCTGATGTTATCATGATCTGCCAAGTTAACTAAAAGTGGAAATTGAACTATGCATCTTTACACTAAAATATGCATATGAGTAAAAATTAAAGGTTTAAGATTTACAATTAAATGCTTAGGCAAGACATGACTTCATCTTTTATAACGAAGAGAGAATGTATACAATTTATGAACATTGCAAAAAAGTTTTTCAGGATTCATTATTAAGTTAAATCTAAAAATGATTAAGAAATTTTAAAAAGCGCAAGTCACTAATTATTTGGCAAAATAGAAAGTACATCAAAATTTATCCCAACGGAAAAATAATAATAAAAAAAATAACAATATCGCCGAGTATACATTCCTAAATGGCGACATAATGTCGGGTCGTACATGGAGTACAATCCCAAGTACATCACTGAGTACGTCGTAATTTTGGTTTATTACAATTACGATTACCAATTAATTCACATTCGCTTATTATCTTTAATTGTAGTTTTATTAAAGTACATTAATTACATTATATTAAATTATTATCGTTAATTAAAGTACATTAATTACATTATAAATTATTATCATTAATTACAGTTTCATTAAAGTACATTAATTACATTATATTAAAGTATTACAGTTAATTACAATTAAACAGTTAACTATAACTTTGTTTTGTTTTTACAGTATTTCATATTTATAGACAATTAAGATGTTAGGAATATAACACAAAGTACATGGGCAAATTCGGTATATATATATATATATATATATATGGTGTAGTGGTTAGCAGCGCCTCGGTGGTGTAGTGGTTAGCGTCGCTGACTACGAATCCATTGGCCACGGGTTCGAGACCCGACGGCATCCGGCGCGCAGCAAAACCCAGCTGTTCATCCTTCCACACAATAAAGAAAGTGGTTGGTAGATAAATGGGTACCCTAGGTGGCCTAGTGGTTAAGACGCTGGGCTGCTGATGGGGCGTGGTTCGGATTCCACGTTAAACTGTAGGTCTAAGGTGGAGTGAAAAGCTTGACCTTCGTCAGAATGAACAATTCGGGCGGAAGCTAACCAAAGGTTATATATATATAAAACATAACACACATGATAATGTTTTATAAATTGGAATTAGAACGAGAGGAGGTATTCATCTCAGAAGCGTTCGCTTTTGCTGTGGTTAGTGGAATTCGAACACTCGCATAAGCAATTATGAGATCGCGAGAAATTAATTAATTTAAAGAAAAGAAATAAAAAGAATACATGTGAACGTATGTACATGTGCGTAACTATGTACGTAATCATGATCATCAGGGGACATGTACCAATGCACCAAAGTATTGTACACATATGAGTAGTCACACAACAGGTTGACAATGGTAGACAATTGATAGCTGAATGACTAATTAATAAAATTAACTAAAGATAAAGGTCAACAAAGGACATGGATGTATGAATGAACAACATATAAATAATGACTTATAGAGAATGCAGTTTTTATTATTATTATTAAAGAATTTACCATACATTGAATATGAAAGGTATCCACATACTAAATACGTGATTCAGTATTCAAGGTATGGAAAACGTGAAGGAAATTAAGTTATTTTTTTGACGTCATAGTTATTCAAATTATGTCATACGTACAGTGTAAGTCATTATTGGGAGGATTAAAAGAAACGAATTAGAGACAAAGAGTGGGTATTAAAGGACTAAGAAGTACAACTACGGGTTCCAATCCTGTTATATGCAATATGTATGCATAATCTGATAAAATTTAGGGACGAGGGTTAGATGCAAGACAACCATAATAGAAAAGCACAACAGAAAGCACAAATCGAAATTCTATCCAAACTCGCTCAGGCGATTTTGGTTTCTCATGTAAAAATGAATATTGATTATATAGGAATTACTCATTGTTCATTTTTACACACACACATATATATATTATATATATATATATATATAATATTATATATATATATATATATAAAATAGCGGTGGATAGGTGGATATAGTAATAATGTAATTTTAACTTTATTACAATTACGGGCATTGTGATGGCATCTGAAATTAAGAAACGTCGGTATAACGAAAACTACATACAGTATGGGTTCACATCTATTATAAAAAATGGAATCGAGCTGCCTCAGTGTGTTATATGCAATAAGGTGTTCTCATTAGATTCACTAAAGCCAAGTTTCCTCAAGAGGCACTTAAGTGGCTGCCATACGGAACTTGTTAATAAGGACAGTAGCATGCCCGCAAAATGGTAGAGTGCAGTTGTAATGTTGCAAATGTTGATTAATGTTGCAAAGGGGAGGGTTATGCAACAAGGGGGGGTCCCCAAGCTGCAAAGAAGGGGGGGTGGGGTTAAGCAAAGGGGGTATGTTACAAAGGGGTGGGGGTTATGCAATGGGGGATTGGGTATGCAAGGGGGAGGGAGCTTTGGGGAGAGAAGGGAGGATAACCTTAACCTAAGAAGGATAGAGATGTTCGCTTGGCCCCAGCCAGACGCATAATGAGAGTTCATCCGAGCGCGTCTTATAAAGTCCTAATCAGCCAGTTGGCTTAATCCGCCAGTTGGCTTAGAAGGCTTAATCTGGCTTAGAAGGTGTAAATGGCTTGTTCAGGTGTACAATATTAAGGTTGAGTTGCCACATTGCGCTATTTATTTAATTAAAACATATATTCTTAACAGTTGGCTTAGAAGTCTTAAGCAGCCAGTCGGTTTAAAAGGCGTAACCAACCATTTGGTATACATATAATTAAATAATATCGTTTATATATACAACCAGAAGAATTAAATAAAACACCATTACATCATTCTGTTTATTTAGACGAATTATTGGAATAAATTTCACGAAATATATAGAAAATAAATATACAATCCTATACAAACGAGGAATATATATGATAAAAAAATAATAATAGTATAAGAAATACGAACGAAGAATATATACATTCAAAAATAATAATAATATAACAAAATACGAACGAGGAATATATATATAATAAAAAATAAAATAAAAAATATAAGAAATACAAAACGATGGAGTATAATCATCAAAATAATAGTACAAGAGAAATATACACACACAATTATATTAAATAATTAAATATATTGAAAATAAATATACATCAAAATACATACACTTTATCTTCTACTGCGCTTAACTAAAACACTAGACTCGCACGTAATCGAGTCTACAGTCGCATCATTGTTGCTTTGCACTACGCAATAAATACGATTTAATATTTCACCGCTCAAGTTATAGGGATACCTATACTCGATGCAAATGGCCTTCATATCGTTCAATACTATTTATGTGCCCACCTTACATTCGGTTGGCAAGTTATCTTTAAACAAGGCTAGAATACACTCAAAAGCACGTACAAAGAGGTCATCGTTTGCCACAACATCATTATTAAATACAAGTTTATAAACACTCCTTCCCAATCGAGGGTTTATTCTTACTTGTCCGAGCTTTTCAATCGTGAACTCATCTTCACAATGCATAGCGGCAGTTGAAATAATCTTCTAAGTCGTAACGACAGCTGCTCACTATATAAAGAAATAATTCTTCAGGGTGAATGGTGTAGGCTCAAGTACTTTGACCAAAATTCATTATATTTCAAAGTCTAAACCTTTTAAATTAGCATCCAGCTCTAGACCATTCTCGCCTTGTTCAGTCCTACACTCGGTAAACCCGTCAAGCAGAGCAGTGTATGCGTATTCAAGAGCCGTATCAAATAAAGCATATCCGTAACACGCGCATTTAATATAGGCTTCAGCTTGCGAAAACCGACGATTTCAAACATTCTGTCGAGGATGAATCGGTTTCGCGTAGGGACAAGAACGTTATTATCAGAAGCATTCTTCCACATCAGTCGTATATCAATGCATGGCTGATCGTTATTTATACACAACGTACAAACAATGGCATATCAGGGGCTATCACTAATCTGCTCTCTTCTTGTACCTACACCTGCAGGTATTTTATAACGATCCTCACTCCACTTCTCAACTACCACGAAGACTCTCTTCATCTCCTCAACACTTAAATAAACAACATTACGTTTATCAGAGTTTGTTTTTGTACAAGTCGTTTCTAGTACATAGTTAATGGCTCCGGTTTTACGTCTGAACACGCGCAATGACTTCGTCACGGACACGTCGTATACGGCATTGAGAATGCTGCCCAAAGGAAGCTCCATCGTTTTCTATTGTGAGAGTGCACGTCCAGTCGGTTCAAGCTCTGAGATGACTATGAGCCCGAGGCGGGCGGATCGGCTCGACGGGAGGTGTGAGTCACACCATAAGCTCTTGAGTCGTGTACGGCATTGTTCCAACGTGAAAGAGAATACTTGTATCCCATTATACTGGGTAGGTGTTTTGAGAAATTTAGCGATATATAAGGCAATACCGGTTTTAATGTTTTATCACTCCCACTCCCCAGAATACGCATCAGATATTTTCGTTCCGAGGGATTTTCACGAACTAAACACATTTCATTCACACTTCGGCGCACAATTTGAGAGAAACATGTGACCATATTTTTCCTTTTTGCTTAGCAGGCGATACTCGTTTCTAAATTGTGTTAAAAACTCACCCAGTCCTTTAGCCACAACCTCACTACAAACCTCGTCATGATATATATTAATGTAGTGGTAAAAATACTAAAGATTCTCCATGATGACAAGATTTATATTCTCAGCCGCAGGGTACGAGTACTCGGTATGATGCAACATGACATAATATCGCTTGTCACACCACTCATCAACAAGACTCACTAACCATAACCGTTGCTTCTCTTCTGCACGTGTTGTTTCTTCCACCTCACGGTATATGTAACCTTTTATAAAGTTTAGTCCTACAACATACTTCCATACATCGTTTGTACCACGAAATCCCGCAATGCCGTCGCCAGAATACTCGTAGAGTATTTGTACCTCTTGTTCCTCAAGCTTCGCACGGTCAATGTAGCCTTAAAAGTATCAAAAGAGGGTGGAATAGGGAGCCATTCAGTATCTACCATATCTTCACATTTTGCCGAATACCACTTCATAATAGTCGAACACGCAGTATTAAAGGTAGCCATTACTATTTTTTGTCTACGTGGGTTTTCTTCAAATGCACGCCTGAGACCCAGGGTTTGCAACGGTCAACTGAACACGCAGGGAAGGGATATGCCCAGGTAGTAGCAGGAGTCACGTGACCTATCATACAGGGGGCGGAGCTTAGAACTTTGTCCTGTACATACGCACGCACACACATACACACACACCACACATACACAAAGGAGAAAGTGAAACGCTAATTGAAAGACGATTTATTTAATAAACAAAATATTCAAGGTATATATATATATACAAATACATGTAATAAATAAAATAAACATATCATTAACAATACATATCTACATATATAAAACAATCAAGGATTATGGTATCCAAAGGGTACGGTATCATAGGTACCAGGCACCTGGTAACGTTTCCTATAGGTGTTACCAGTGGCGGCTCGTCGGTAGGCACTGCGGAACTGCAGTACCCCTAAATTTTTTATTTACAATTGAAATAATCAAGAACATTATAAGGATTAGGGCGGATCGAAAATGAGGTTTTTAAACTTTTTTTCGAAATTCAAATATGGCTAGTGCGGAAAATATGTGGGTGCTATAGATAATGACTGTGCATAAATATTAGTCCTGCGAAATTATATCTTCAGGTGCCACAAAGCCGTCGAAAAAAGTGAAATATAATGATTTTCTTATATTCTGCATTAGTACAATAACTGAAACTTACTTGTTATTATTATATATTAAGTGTTCCAATTACCAAAATAGTTACTGAATTACGCAGCTCTTAGTTTATTTAGATCAATGTTCTTTTGATTAATGATCTAAATAATCCAGAACTCACCACGAGGAGGTGGCTGCGTGTCGAGCTCCACCCATGCCCTCCCAACCACCCATCCTTGGGCATGTTTTTTTCTATTAACGTTTTATTTAAACTTTATATTCAGCTTTACTTTCGAATAATGGCATTTTTTTACGTGACTGAAGTGTTGATCTTATGAAGCCATCTCGCGCGTTCAATCCAAATACTTTTGATGATGCTTCAGTCACTAATTTTACCATTCTTTCTACTACTTGTGTATGACAAGGGAATTTCTCGAATGGAGGGGTACTCTTGTTTTCTATGAATTCTTCAATCTCATTTTCTGTCAGGTGTCTTGTCACAGGTGGTTCAGTGACAATGCATTTTTGCCAATTAATTAAATCAGTATAATCAGTAGCTTCAAATTGAATAACAGGTACTGTGAAACGCCTCACAACTTTTTCCTTGTTTGTTTGCCTTGCTTTCTTTATTCGCCTCCACGCTAATTCTCTTATGGCGCTGCGGTCATCATGAATCATTGATGCTAGAATATTTTGTGGATTTGCAAAAAATGCATTTCTTTTTATGACAGGGTTTACAATATCCTTTACTTCGTCATTCAGTGTTCTTGTTAGTTCAATAGTTTTGAAAACATGTTTTGAGCCATTGACAAAAGACGTACTTTGCTTAATAGAAAACCACATTGGGATGTAGACCTTCATTATAAAAGAAGCAATGTTCATGAGGTTCTCAGATGGACTTACAGTTGAAACGTATAGACGAAGCAAACGATTTGCTGTAGTCAGCCATCGTGAATGTGCCATTTTGCCTGGACTACGATGAGCAAGATCTGGAGAGCAATATCCCTTTGTTATGGCCTGATGAATATCAATTAGATATTTTTGGTCGGTGCTAAGATCTTCACAGTCTACAGTTGGTTCCTCAGCATCAATCCTTTCAAACACGACAATAGGAAGACTCTCACAGTTCTCTAATTCCCTGCCAATAGGACCGGTGAATCCGCGGGGGCCAGATGTTTTTCCATCCAGCTTTGCAACTAAATGGCGTAATGGCAATTCGTTGGCATGGAGCTGGCACACTAAATCTTGAACTGGCTTCTTCAGCTTCAATTCTATAAGCCTTATAACGCCTCCCTTTTCTCCAGTGTTGACTGCTGCACCATCGCATCCAATGGCAACAAGGTTTTCCAGGTTCATGTCATTATTTCCAATATACTCAAACATTCCTTTACATATTTCTTCAGCTGATCCAGAATTCACAGAATAATGGCCCAAATAATCTGAACCAGGTTCTCTCACTAAAGTGATATGTTCTTCTGTTACCTTCTTCTGATATACTTTGGACTCTTTTTTTCTTGGAAGAATGTAGAATCTTTTCGACCATCAAAATAGATTCCTCTGATTGGGACCTGATTTTGATCTTTCATAATTTCTGATCTCTTCTTTTGTCTTTCTCTTCTGATTTTACTCCTATCCACTACTTCAGATGTATTGTCAATAGAAACTTCTCCAATATCTTGCAATACTGCACTAACAATGAATGCTGCAGCTCGATCTGAAACTGCAGTCCTGTCACAAGCAGTAGCCACTGAAGGTAGATTTGTAGTTTTCCTTTTCTTGAATAATTGTTCTTCAGGTTGTTCGAGCTTTCTCTTCGAGCTAACTGGCTCTGGAAATGTATCGTCTGATATTTCGCCAGATTCACTTTCACTATTTGATGTCGATGATGATAATTCAACATTTGTATCCTGCAATTTCTCCTGTGAAGATTCTTTGGTGAGCCTCACAGCTTCTTTTTGCTTTCTTAGCAACGTAGATGCTTTTTTCTTTGAGAGTGTAATATCTACTCTATCAATAAACAGTTTTCTTTCACTCCTTTGATCTAAGAGGAACGTTACTTCTTCCTTTGGAACCGTTTTTCTTTGGGACAAGAACATTGTGTTAGTACTTTGCACTTGCACGCTGCAATGTCAAAAGTTTCGTGTGTGCTTCTTTTTTGAACATATCAATCTTTGCTTTGTAAGCTTCAGAATTTTTTCTGCTTTGGTATGGCTTCATAATGACATGATACTTTTCGTGGTAGCTTCTGAACATTGTTTCAATTCGCATGTCTGACAGAATTGGGACGGAAGCACTTTCCCAAATTGTTTTCATTTTATCAACAACTTGTTCTAATATTTGAGATATTGAAGGATCTTTATTAGTATTCTGTTTCAAATCGTTTCTTACAAACAAGTAATATTTAAAACTCCTTCGTATGTAGGAAGATTCCTGTGCCACAAATCTTCCCCCATACCAAACATGGGGCACTCAGTTGAGGCCCTGGTTGATTTTGCACAAACTCGAGACATTTTGAAAGTATACAAATCTGAAAAAGAAAGAGCTAATATCAATTATACGTTAATTTCAGTTAATAGTACATGGCAAACTTAGGGCAACACAATACAGAAATGCAAAATATATAAGAAATATAGTTTAGACTATTTGAGTAACGCCAACAACAGAACACCCACCTGCTACGAGAGCGACAGCTACACTGAACCGAGGTACTCACGTGACAGCTGAGTGAGCTGACTATAGAAAACTGTTTTTAGAGAATAGAAACTTTTTTTAAAGGTTGACTAAGATATTTTTATACAAGTGTGAATAAATTCTTGTCTATTGTGCATCGTGGACTCTTCTGTAATTATTGGTTAAAATCTGCTTTTTTCAATTTTTTTCAATATTGAAGGTCATTGTGGCACCTGAAGATATTAATGTTATGATTTTAAATTTATACCAGCTTATGTCCTCACTACTCCACACATTTTCCACACTAGCCAATTTGAAAATTCGAAAAATGAGTTTTTCACTCCGCCCTAATAAGGATGAGCTCACTGAATAACTTTTTCAATAACTTCTGAAACTTTTATTCATTGCTCAATGCTCATCCTTTTATTTCAGTAATTATTTCAACCCATTCTTAGAGACAGCACCCCTAGAATTTTTAGTCACGAGCCGCCACTGGGTGTTACGGCACACCTTCGTACCCCTAAGTTCCTTCACGCCCCCCAGTTTCTGCGCCCGAAAATTGTGGGTCCCTACAGTTAGTTGGGGCGGCTGGTCGCCCTCATCTTCCAGACACACTAGATCCTTCAACGATTGAAAGTTAACGACCCGCCGATTCGCCTGGTTGAGCGTGATACCCTTAGTCTTCACGATATATTTCATATCCTCCCTGACCCTCACCGTATCCCATAAGTTTTTGGTCCTGTTGATACAAAAGAGTCGGCGTATGCGATGTCTCCATACTCATCCTTGATCACATCAGTCAACTCCCCGAGGAATTCACCAATAGGAGGCATGTATTCACCCTCCCTCGCTGTTACTATCACACAATTTGTATCGGCGTACAGATCCCTCCGACCAAGAGAATGCAATAGGCCCCAAAGTTTGACGCGTGCGTAGGCCGTTGTGAAGCTGGCTACAGGTATGTTTGTAACCTGTGAGGTATCTGTGGCCAATTCGGTATTGTATTTTATTATGTAAGTACTACCTACATTCGCGATCTCCATGACCTCTTTATCGGGAGCGTTGGCATAATCCCAGACTTCACTATAACTTTGTGTCAAATGAAAGTTCCCCTTGCCAGTATTCTGTGCAAATTTTCCCCAAAGACTGTTTAGACACAACTTTGCACTAAAGCGTTTGCCTGGGTTCTTTACAATTTGGGAACGGCCAAGCTATATATCTTCACGGTCATGGTAACGTTGAATATAAGCCGATTTTTCATCTTCGGTATCAACTCCTCGCGGATCCCTTGATGTTTCTACCATATCCGTCAAAAAAGCGTTTATATATGGCGTGAAAAGGTTGGGTAGCTTCTGAATCCTCCACACCTCATGTATCTTCAATATTCTGTTGCCATGGCGAACGGCTAGGTCCAGCTCAGGGCTTGTATATACACCTCTGATCTTACGGTGGTTGGTTGTGTGATTACAATCCCCATTGTTCTCCTCTGCGCACTTCACGCACAGAGGAAACAAACTTGTGATCTATAACGATGGGTAAGATTGGCATCCATAAAGCGCGTGGGGGGAGCACATCTACGAAAGAAAGGCCGAAATATTACCAGTTCAAATTTGTGGAGAGCACCTAGATGGGGCGCAGGTCAGGTTCCACCAGTTTTTTAGGTGCATGTACGGGGTACGGATTGTTATTCATCACGTAGGGATATAAAGAACAGAAGTCATAGTGATGGAATTTCACGACCTCTGCAGGCAGAAAGTATAGCTTGAAGGGATTGATTTGTACTCCCTCCGAACAAGCTACCATCGCATTTTAGAAGATCTTGCTCCCACAAGACCTTGTGAGTGAACTGGTAGCCTATAAGTTGATCGCGGGTGCGGGTCCATGCAAGACTGTCGGCAGGAGATCTACCGTGGATATCTCCTACGATTCCACATTGAGGACGGGAGCATCCATGCCACCAGCGACCGTTAAAGGAGTACACAGTCTTCTCACCAGTAGCACGGTTTTCGCTTAGACCATCAACCCAAAAAACACGACCATTAACCTTAATGGGTACTTCCCCACTGTTACGGGCATGCTTTATCTATACACCTGTCTGCTGCTGTATGTGTACGAGCCAGTAAATAGCCCTGTGCCCATAACTGCGGGGATTGTTTCTGTGAATGACGGCTAAGGGGTCTTTATGCAAGAAGTTATACTTGAACACCGTAAAACATAATGAGGCGAAAGTGATTGAGACTTGCAACGGATCGCATTTGAAACGGTCTATGTACATCCTTTTAAAGGCCTGGAAACATACTCTAAGCACGCGCACATCATTCACGCAATAACGTTCACATTCATCAGGTATATTATAAGGATTAGGTTAATTAAAACTGTTGTAGTTGCGGTCAAAATCTTCACGTTCATCGGTACTCATACATTCAGTTAAAGTAATGTTTGGGTGGAGGTAGTCCTACGTAATTTAAAGTTTCGCTAGTGAGGAATGTGTAAGGGAAATACCCTTTTGAAACTTCAGCGGCTACGCCCATGACCTTGGATAGCTTTGCTAATTTTGAATAATAAAGTGTCTTTAAACTGTACATTACCTCTTATTTGCATCTATATAAGTTTGTTTCCTCTTTTCAAGGGATCACCTGTAAATATCTCAGATGATTCGTGCTCAAGCAACTGCTTATAAAGGAACTGTGTGTCAAATTTTGCACCCGTTATAGGCAAGAACATACACAATCATTTTTTTTAAATTGTCAGTTAACTTGACAATATAGGACACAAAGAGTTTCACAGGGCTATCGTGGTCAATCGTTTTAAAAACGTTTGTCCGTTTTCCACATTTGTGACACTCATCACACTCGATCTCCTTGCACTCATCATAGATACTCTGGCTTACAAATAAATATGGAATAACCTCTTTGGTTTTAGCGTTCGTGTATGTTTCTATATCGTAGTACACAGTTATACAAGGGCTATTTTTAGGCTTAGCGTCTTTCACATAACATACATGCTTTACACGAACCGCCTTATAATTCTCATGGCATGTAGAACAGTGAATTTCATGACATTTATGCGTGAATTTTCCACAATTATCCATCATGTGAAACATACCACATTCACAGATTCTTATTTTCCTGCACGTACCAATTGGCTTATGGAGCTCAAAACAGTTATTATTGAAAAATGTGCGTCTACACACATCACAATCCCTCTACTCAGCTTCAACTACACGGCTTTCACATTTGGAGCTTTTACACTACTCACGTACCATGTGGCAATCTTTACAATGTTTCACTATATCATCCGCAAACTCAATACACCCCTTACACAAATCATGATGTCGTCCATATTTTCGACTTTTACCATAACACGCGTAAAGGTCCCTTATATTACGGATGGGGAGATACGTTGTTCCTGACATTCCTATAATAAGTAGGGGTCTTGTACGATCTCTGACACAGCTTTTAAAAACGTACACAGTCCTACGACGATCATCCATTCCAAACACAACTATACGAACATTCATTTCCTGTTCTACTCTTCTCAGCTCTTCAGGACCCCTATTACAGTCAAACTCAAGTTTGCAGTCTGCAGCTAGTTTACGGGCACGCTCCACTACAGTAGGCAACCAAATTTTTTGTGCCCGTGTATTTAGTACAGTAAACGTACGAGCTAAGACTACTGCTAAAAGCCGCAACCACGATCGACGTTTATATACCGCCTGTAAATAGCCTGAGGATTGAAGTTAAGAGTATAAGGTTTGGCACGATGACTCGCAACACGGAATACACAGTCAATATTTACGGTGAAGTTGTCCATATTGAAGGCTATACTAATTTGAGAGTCCTGCATTATACGGCCTAATATATACGCTATATCTACAGCTGCCAAGCGTCTGAATGGTATTACTACCCAAAAATCATCTACATCCCCGTCATCTGACCCGAACCCGAAGGACAGCCGCGTTCTGACTTCAAGTTCGTCGCGGTTCTGAAGGGCAAACTCAACAATACGTTCAACTACACGTCTCAGTCCGTGTTCAACACCATTGCTGTACATGGATCTAGGATCAACCCTGACTATATACCGATTTCTAGTCAAGGCTGGGGTAGGGGTAGCGGTGCGAACCAACTCGAATGTTATGCCATCCTCTACAAAACGAGAAGCTGCTGCAGCTGTCGAGGATATACCCGGATTTGAACAGGAATAAGGGGGTACATTTTTATTTGAGGAAAGTACTATTGTCGGGGTTGTGCCGTAAGACGTAGAGGGTTGGGGCTCTATTACTGGGGGTCTAACAACCGGCGCAATCCTGGCACGCTTTATACCTGACGTGGAGGGTTCTTCATTATGCTTCCGCTTTCAATTGTCGTGGGCTATAGGTATCGTTGGTGTGGACTCGGCAGTGGGGATTGAGTCTGTGTTCACAACTACACTGTCATCGGGGTCATCTGTAATATCGATGATGGGGGGCTAAACATCGTCATCATTCACGGTTCTGTGGGAGAAGAGAAAAACAAGACTGTAGAATATAAGGAACATCAGTTAAATATTTATTATATTTTGTAAATGACCCACTTATGAGTGTGACTTGTTAGAGATGGATTCGGTAGGAAAATTGAGGTTCACGAGCCCATGCACTACAGGATGTGGTAAAATTGTGTTTATGCTTAAAATCATTAAAGAAAAGGGAGAGATATTCTCAAAATTTGTGCATGAAGTTATATGGTGCTATTCGACGTACCAGTCAGTGTTCAACGAGTACCAAGATGATATTTTGTTCCACAGAGATGTAACTTATATGACGTTATTTCGTAAAAGGGAAATCAACATACAGTCATTGTAACTGATGATCTTATGTTGGAAATGGATAAAACGTGTGCCGGCCGAGATATTTACAGTGTTCTCCCACCATCTTAACATAAGCGTGTTCTTCATCAATCAGAATCTATTTTTCAAAAATAGATACATGTGGGATGTGTCGTTAAATACACAATATCTATTATTATTCGCTCAACGTAGAGATGTATCACAAATTGGGGTATTAGCCAATCAAATGTTCCCGAATCAGCGTAAGGAATTTTTGGAAGTTTATAAAGAAGCTACAAGTCAACGTTACGGATATTTGATTTGTGATCTTCATCCGCAAAAAACGTTTAGGATGCTTCTAAGAACGAATATATTTCGAAACGAGCCTGAAACGGTGTGTATATATATTCCAAAATGACATAGAGGCTAAAGGAATACCATGAATTAATAAAAATCTATCATCGACTACCCCGGGCAATGCAACAGATGTTTGCTAAAAATATCGACTCCGACTTTTTAAAATGCATCTGTGAAATCTGTCTTAAAGTTATAAACAGTCAGACTGTAGGGAAGAAAAAACGAATTATTGTACAAAGAAGAGGGTCATTCCTCCCCATCTTATTTCCAGTTTTGAGGCCTTTACTGACTAGATTAATATAATGAAGAAAGTGGTAGTAATTCCACACTAGGTATATGCTTCACTGCAAAATTCAAAGAGTCCAGACACGGTCCTAGAGCCCCGTAAAAGTAGGCTTAAAAGAATGGAAAGCGAAATGTTAGCCCTATTAAACAGTGAAAATATACTTGATGAGAAAAGAATCTTATACCAAGAAGCTCTGTAGAAATTTCTTCACGAGTACGAAAATTATAAGAATCCGACAGAGATCCCCGTGGTTATTAGGCATAGCACGGTCAACGTTGAGCATGGCGATATAGGACCTGTGCCCGTTGACAAAGCTGGCCAACCAAAGAATAAGGGGTCGGCCTCACAACTTTCGAGTATGTATTAAAAAGCACCCCCCCCACATACATTGAGGAATAAAGGTTTAAGTATATATATATATATATATGAAAATTATTTCACGAAAGTAAACACGTGAAAAATATTTATGATGAATAAAACCACGAAGGAAAGGAAACACAAAAAGGTGCTCAAGCGCTTTCGTCTAATGACATCGTCAGGAACACTGAAGTACATAAAAGGTTACGGCCTATATATAGGTTACAGAAAGAAAAAAATAAAAACATAAAAAAATAATAAAAGAAAAAATTAATAAATAAATAACATACATACACACAAACATATATACATACATATCTACACACACACATATATATATATATATATAATATATATATATACATATATGCAATAAACGGAGAAGTAAAAATTAACAAAGAGGCATACAGATTCGTAAGGAAAAATATCGATTTTTAGCACAAGATCAAATGAATTATAAAAATACAAATTTATACTGGAAATCTGCCCGGGTTTTAACACTTTGCCTTTTATAGACAAGTTTCGATATATATAAAAATAAAATGAAGATTAAAAGTTGATAAAGTGGCATACAAGTTTACCAAAGATTTAGCATCCTACCCTTTTTATCTAAATCTGTTTTGAAGGAATTCAAAACAACAGGATCGAGTTGAAAAAGACCTTTGCTTATGTTGAAGTTATTTGAAAGTTGGATAATGGCAGACTCAAGAATATTTCTGTTAACAATGTTGCTAGAGTGAAATAACACTGAAGCATTATTCCAATCAATACAGTGGGATAACTCTGACAAATGGACAAAAAGAGCACTGGACAACTGTCCTGTTCTAACGGAATATTGATGCTGTTTTATACGTGTGTGCAAATCCTTTCCCGTCTGACCTATGTAAAAGGAATCACATTGTTTACACCCAATTTTATAGATAATGCCTGAATTATTGGTTGGGCTATTTTTTACTATGATATTTTTCACAATATTGTTATATGAAATACTACATTAATATCCAAAAGTTTAAGTACATTAGCAATGCCTAAAAAGCCAGGGAAAAATGGTAGTACTAAAATATTTTTTGACAAAGTACGAGTGTTATTATTGACACGATAGAAAGTTCGTTTTGCCTTGTTGAGACAAGATTCCATAAACGCAGATGGATAACACAGATCACTTCCAATACCGTTGATTTTTTCTAATTCGGCATCGATGTATTCCGGAATGGCGATCCTAAGGGCGCGGAGAAACATTGAAGAAAAAATGGCCTTCTTAGTGGGGGTGTCATGTCCCGAGTAAAAGTGTTCGGAGGACAAATTGTTTGTTTTTTTCCGATAGATACTAAACTTAAAACCTGGGCTTTCCCTATGTACACGCACATCCAAAACGGGATTGAATTGTCTTGTTCCACTTCTAAAGTAAACTTAATGGAGGGGACTTGATAGTTTAACTGAGGGAGGAAGTCATCCAGGTCACGATTCATGGGCCAGATACACAAAATATCGTCGACGTACCGCAACCAAGGGATGCCAACCCCCAAAATTCTCGGAATGTAAGTAATTTCGAAAAACTCCATATAAATATTGGAGAGGAGGGGCGATAAGGGGTTGCCCATGGCCATCCCAAACACTTGTTGATAATACTCGTTATTGAAAGTGAATTTACAGTCTTTGATGCAAAGCTTAATAAGTTCCAGAACAATGTGTGAAGGTAGTGGCAGGTCATACTTATGTAATTCTTGGGAGAGAAAGTCAAGCATATCATCAATCGGCACTTTTGTAAACAATGAACAAACGTCAAAACTGATCAATCTATCGTTAGTTTCAGTACGTGCATTATTCAATTTTTCAGTAAGATCCATGGAATTTTTTACATGTGAATCAGAGATAGTTCCGAGAATGGGGGACAAGACTTTGACAAGCCATTTGGAGAGTTTATAAGTAATAGAGCCCACCGAGCTAATAATAGGGCGCATAGGGTTGCCAGGTTTGTGGGTTTTAATAAGACCGTAAAGGTACGGCAGAGAAGGTGAAGTGGACATGAAAAGCGGAATTAAGTCATTATGATCTTTGAGAATGCGTTTCAAGCCACTATTAAATGATTTGATGACGTCATCCTGCGGGTTCTTCCTAAGTTTGCTGTATGTGGCGGGGTCCTGGAGAAGCTCGTTCATCTTTCCGATGTAGTCCACTTTGTCCATAATAACTATGGTGTTAGCCTTGTCTGCTTTACTAATATGGAGCTCCCCATCATTTTTTAATTGTGAGAGGCCATCGCGATAACGTTTAGGAAAGTTATCTTCGTAATTACCATTCGCCGCACTATAAACGAGGCCTTTAACTATGTTAAACAAATACTGAGGGAGATTACACTGTTTTTCAAAACACGCGAGACTGTAACAAATTTGTAAAGCCGAAGGTTTTTTAACAATAAAAAAGGACATACCATATCCAAGGGCACTTTTTGCATCGTCACTAATGTTTTTCGAAGAAAGGTTCAAAACACACAATTCGTATCCGACGAAAGTTTCTTACTAATTGTCTAGAGGAGCAAGTTCTTCCCAAATCCCTGCTTCCGATTCGCCTCAGACAAATTGACGACCATCCGTTCAACAACTTCAGCAGATTAATTTTAAAGAAAGATATTGAAGTCACCAGACAAAATGAGTGGTCCGCCTTCAAAAATTTAAACATCGCCAAACATAATTTTTATAACCGTTATTCCAAAACCGTGGATCCAACCTTTGTTTGATGAAATTTACAACGAGTTGCGTCGGAGAACTACTTCACTTTGTAACATTTTGGATCGGAAAATTAAAAGTCTCATTCGAAATAGTCAGTGGAGTAAAAAAGCAAGCTCAAAGTGTGTTTTGAACCTTTCTTCGAAAAACATTAGTGACGATGCAAAAAGTGCCCTTGGATATGGTATGTCCTTTTTTATTGTTAAAAAACCTTCGGCTTTACAAATTTGTTACAGTCTCGCGTGTTTTGAAAAACAGTGTAATCTCCCTGAGTATTTGTTTAACATAGTTAAAGGCCTCGTTTATAGTGCGGCGAATGGTAATTACGAAGATAACTTTCCTAAACGTTTTCGCAATAGCCTCTCACAATTAAAAAAAGATGGGGAGCTCCATATTAGTAAAGCAGACAAGGCTAACAACATAGTTATTATGGACAAAGTGGACTACATCGGAAAGATGAACGAGCTTCTCCAGGACCCCGCCACATACAGCAAACTTAGGAAGAACCCGCAGGATGAGGTCATCAAATCATTTAATAGTGGCTTGAAACGCATTCTCAAAGATCATAAGGACTTAATTCCGCTTTTCATGTCCACTTCACCTTCTCTGCCCTACCTTTACGGTCTTATTAAAACCCACAAACCTGGCAACCCTATGCGCCCTATTATTAGCTCGGTTGGCTCTATTACTTATAAACTCTCCAAATGGCTTGTCAAAGTCTTGTCCCCCATTCTCGGAACTATCTCTGATTCACATGCAAAAAATTCCATGGATCTTACTGAAAAATTGAATAATGCACGTACTGAAACAAACGATAGATTGATCAGTTTTGACGTTTGTTCATTGTTTACAAAAGTGCCGATTGATGATATGCTTGACTTTCTCTCCCAAGAATTACATAAGTATGACCTGCCACTAGCTTCACACATTGTTCTGGAACTTATTAAGCTTTGCATCAAAGACTGTAAATTCACTTTCAATAACGAGTATTATCAACAAGTGTTTGGGATGGCCATGGGCAACCCCTTATCGCCCCTCCTCTCCAATATTTATATGGAGTTTTTCGAAATTACTTACAGTCCGAGAATCCTGGGGGTTGGCATCCCTTGGTTGCGGTACGTCGACGATATTTTGTGTATCTGGCCCATGAATCGTGACCTGGATAACTTCCTCCTTCAGTTAAATGATCAAGTCCCCTCCATTAAGTTTACTTTAGAAGTGGAACAAGACAATTGAATCCCATTTTTGGATGTGCGTGTACATAGGAAAAGCCCACGTTTTAAGTTTAGTATCTATCGAAAAACAACAAAAATTTGTCCTGCGTACACTTTTACTCGGGACATGACACCCCCACTAAGAAGGCCATTTTTTCATCAATATTTCTCCGCGCCCTTAGGATCGCCAGTCCGGAATACATCGATGCCGAATTGGAAAAAATCAACGGTATTGGAAGTGATCTGTGTTATCCATCTGCGTTTATGGAATCTTGTCTCAACAAGGCAAAACGAACTTTCTATCGTGTCAATAATAACACTCGTACTTTGTCAAAAAATATTTTAGTACTACCATTTTTCCCTGGCTTTTTAGGCATTGCTAATGTACTTAAACTTTTGGATATTAATGTAGTATTTCATATAACAATATTGTGAAAAATATCAGTAAAAAGTAGCCCAACCAATAATTCAGGCATTATCTATAAAATTGGGTGTAAACAATGTGATTCCTTTTACATAGGTCAGACGGGAAAGGATTTGCACACACGTATAAAACAGCATCAATATTCGGTTAGAACAGGACAGTTGTCCAGTGCTCTTTTTGTCCATTTGTCAGAGTTATCCCACTGTATTGATTGGAATAATGCTTCAGTGTTATTTCACTCTAGCAACATTGTTAACAGAAATATTCTTGAGTCTGCCATTATCCAACTTTCAAATAACTTCAACATAAGCAAAGGTCTTTTTCAACTCGATCCTGTTGTTTTGAATTCCTTCAAAACAGATTTAGATAAAAAGGGTAGGATGCTAAATCTTTGGTAAACTTGTATGCCACTTTATTACTTTTAATTTCATTTTATTTTTATATATATCGAAACTTGACATAAAAGGCAAAGTGTTAAAACCCGGGCAGATTTCCAGTATAAATTTGTATTTTTATAATTCATTTGATCTTGTGCTAAAAATCGATATTTTTCCTTACAAATCTGTATGCCTCTGTTAATTTTTACTTCTCCGTTTATTGCATATATGTATATATATATATATATATATATATATATATATATGTGTGTAGATATGTATGTATATGTATATGTATATATATATATATATATATATATATATATATATATATGTGTGTAGATATGTATGTATATGTATATGTATATATATATATATATATATATATATATATATGTTTGTGTGTATGTATGTTATTTATTTATTTATTTTTTTCTTTTATTATTTTTTTCTTTTTTTATTTTTTCTTTCTGTAACCTATATATAGGCCGTAACCTTTTATGTACTTCAGAGTTCCTGAGGATGTCATTAGACGAAAGCGCTTGAGCACCTTTTTGTGTTTCCTTTCCTTCGTGGTTTTATTCATCATATATATATATATATATATATGATGAATAAAACCACGAAGGAAAGGAAACACAGAATGGTGCTCAAGCGCTTTCGTCTAATGACATCCTCAGGAACACTAAAGTACATAAAGGGTTACAGCCTATATATAGGTTACAGAAAAAAAAAACTATATATATATATATATATATATACAATAAACGGAGAGATAAAAAAAAAATTTAAAAATTTTTAAACATTAAAGGATTGTGAGAGGAGCATACAAATTTGTAAGGAAAAACTACCGATTTTTAACACAAGATTAGCACAAGATCAAATTAATTGTTTCCAACCAATGTTATAGAAAAAAAAAAAATAAAAAAATACAAATTTATACTGGAAATCTGCCCGGGTTTTAGCACTTTGCCCTTCTTGTTTAGGTTCGATGTATATAAAAATAAATTTTAAAAAAATACAAGTTATTTGAGTAGCATTCAAGATTACCAAAGATTTAGCGTTCTACCCTTCTAAATCTGTTCTGAAGGAATTCAAAACAACAGGATCGAGTTGAAAAAGACCTTTGCTTATGTTGAAGTTATTTGTGAGTTGGATAATGGCAGACTCAAGAATATTTCTATTAACAATGTTGCTAGAGTGAAATAAAACTGAAGCATTATTCCAATCATTACAGTGGGATAACTCTTACAAATGGATAAAAAGGGCACTGGACGACTGTCCTGTTCTAACGGAATATTGATGCTGTTTTATACGTGTGTGCAAATCCTTTCCCGTCTGACCTATGTAAAAGGAATCACATTGTTTACAACCAATTTTATAGATAATGCCTGAATTATTGGTAGGGCTATTTTTTACTATGATATTTTTCACAATATTGTTATATGAAAATACTACATTAATATCGAAAAGTTTAAGTACATTAGCAATGCCTAAAAAGCCCGGGAAAAATGGAAGTACTAAAATATTTTTTGACAAAGTATGAGTGTTATTATTCACACGATAGAAAGTTCGTTTTGCCTTGTTGAGACAAGATTCCATAAACGCAGATGGATAACACAGATCACTTCCAATACCGTTGATTTTTTCGAATTCGGCATCGATGTATTCTGGACTGGCGATCCTAAGGGCGTGGAGAAACATTGACGATATGCTTGACTTTCTCTCCCGAGAATTACATAAGTATGACCTGCCACTACCTTCACACATTGTTTTGGAACTTATTAAGCTTTGCATCAAAGACTGTAAATTCACTTTCAATAACGAGTATTATCAACAAGTTTTTGGGATGGCCATGGGCAACCCCTTGTCGCCCCTCCTCTCCAATATTTATATGGAGTTTTTCGAGATTACTTACATTCCGAGAATCCTGGGGGTTGGCATCCCTTGGTTGCGGTACGTCGACGATATTTTGTGTATCTGGCCCATGAATCGTGACCTGGATAACTTCCTCCTTCAGTTAAATGATCAAGTCCCCTCCATTAAGTTTACTTTAGAAGTGGAACAAGACAACAATCCCATTTTTGGATGTGCGTGTACATAGGGAAAGCTCAGGTTTTAAGTTTAGTATCTATCGGAAAAAAAAAACAATTTGTCCTACGTACAGTTTTACTCGGGACATGACACCCCCACTAAGAAGGCCATTTTTTCTTCAATGTTTCTCCGCACCCTTAGGATCGCCAGTCCGGAATACATCGATGCCGAATTGGAAAAACTCAACGGTATTGGAAGTGATCTGTGTTATCCATCTGCGTTTATGGAATCTTGTCTCAACAAGGCAAAACGAACTTTCTATCGTGTGAATAAAAACACTCATACTTTGTCAAAAAATATTTTAGTACTTCCATTTTTCCCGGGCTTTTTAGGCATTGCTAATGTCCTTAAACTTTTCGATATTAATGTAGTATTTTCATATAACAATATTGTGAAAAATATAGTAAAAAATAGCCCTACCAATAATTCAGGCATTATCTATAAAATTGGTTGTAAACAATGTGATTCCTTTTACATAGGTCAGACGGGAAAGGATTTGCACACACGTATAAAACAGCATGAATATTCCTTTAGAACAGGACAGTCGTCCAGTGCCCTTTTTATCCATTTGTCAGAGTTATCCCACTGTAATGATTGGAATAATGCTTCAGTTTTATTTCACTCTAGCAACATTGTTAATAGAAATATTCTTGAGTCTGCCATTATCCAACTCACAAATAACTTCAACATAAGCAAAGGTCTTTTTCAACTCGATCCTGTTGTTTTTAATTCCTTCAGAACAGATTTAGATAAAAAGGGTAGAACGCTAAATCTTTGGTAATCTTGTATGCTACTCAAATAAGTTATTTTTTTAAATTTATTTTTATATACATCGAACCTAAATAAGAAGGGCAAAGTGCTAAAACCCGGGCAGATTTCCAGTATAAATTTTTATTTTTTTATTATTTTTTTTTTTCTATAACATTGGTTGGAAACAATTAATTTGATCTTGTGCTAATCTTGTGCTAAAAATCGGTAGTTTTCCTTACAAATTTGTATGCTCCTCCCACAATCCTTTGTTTAATAATTTTTAAATTTTTTTTTATCTCTCCGTTTATTGTATATAATATATATATGTATATATTTTTTTTTTTTTCTGTAACCTTTATATAGGCTGTAACCCTTTATGTACTTCAGTGTTCCTGAGAATGTCATTAGACGAAAGCGCTTGAGCACCATTCTGTGTTTCCTTTCCTTCGTGATTTTATTCATCATAAAATTTTGCACGTGTTACCTTCGTGAAATAATTTTCATATATATATATATATATATATATATTGTATATACATATAGGAAAATTATTTCACGAAAGTAACACGTGAATAATATTTATGATGAAAATAACCACGAAGGAAAGAGGAAACAGAATGGTGCTCAAGCGCTTTCGTCTAATGACATCTTCAGGAACACTGAAATAAATAACAAGTTCGAGACTATATATAGGTCACAATAAAGATAAAAATTATAAAAAAATAAAATAAAATAGAACAATAAAAATTGTAGGAGGAGCATACAAATTTATAAGGAAAAACTACCAGAGTTTTAGCACTTTGCCCCTCTTGTCCAAATCCGTTCTAAACGAATTCAAAACAAAAGGATCAAGCGAAAAAAGACCATGGCTAATGTTAAAATTATTTGTAAGTTGAATAATGGCAGACTCAAGAATATTTCTATTAACAATGTTGCTTGAGTGAAACAAAATTGAAGCATTATTCCAATCAATACAGTGGGATAACTCTGACAAATGGACGAAAAGGGAACTGGACAACTGTCTCGTTCTAACAGAATATTGATGCTGTTTTACACGTGTGTGCAAATCCTTTCCCGTCTGTCCACTGTAAAAGGAATCACATTGTTTACAACCAATTTTATAGATAATGCCTGAATTATTGGTCGGGCTATTTTTTACTATGATATTTTTCACAATATTGTCATATGAAAATACTATATTAATATTCAAAAGTTTAAGTACATCAGCAATGCCTAAAAAGCCTAGGAAAAATGGAAGTACTAAAATATTCTTTGACAAAGTGCGAGGGTTATTTTTCACACGGTAGAAAGTTCGTTTTGCTTTGTTAAGACAAGATTCCATAAAAGCAGGTCGGTAACATAAATCACTTCCAATACTGTTGATTTTTTCTAAGTCGGCATCCATGTATTCCGTCCGGACTGGCGATTCTAAGAGCGCGGAGAAACATTGAAGAAAATATGGCTTTCTTGATGGGGGTGTCATGTCCGGAGTAAAAGTGTACGTAGGACAAATTGTTTGTTTTTTTCCGATAAATACAAAACTTAAAGCCTAGGCTTTCTTTATGTACACGCACATCCAAAAACGGGATGGCGTTGTTTTGTTCCACTTCTAAAGTAAACTTAATGGAGGGGATTTGATTATTTAACTGAAGGAGGAAGTTATTCAGGTCACGCTACATGCGCCAGATACACAAAATATCGTCGACGTAAGTAAGTAATTTCGAAAAACTCCATATAAATATTGGAGAGGAGGGGCGACAAGGGATTACCCATGCCAATTAGGGTGTCCCGTTAAACCCAAAGTTGGTCGGGTATAGCATTAACCGATATAATATCGTGAAGTTTGTTACTAAGAATGCCCACACAAGTTTTTAAAGTCATATCTAATAAATTCATGCATCCCCAGCGGTTTACATTTTACATCACCGAATTTAGCCCCCCTTATTTCATATTTTTAGCGATTTTTAGTAACTAATCTAACTTTTTTTCAGGAATTTCTAAATCTAGGTACCATAATACCTATTTAAATTGATAAAATGGCTGTAAGCAAACCATTAACTAGAAGCAAAACAGAAATTCAGTTTGTAGGCCTCCATAACGACTACAGCTGTCCCAACCTACAAGCAAGTACTCAAATATTTCCATCATATTAAAGCTTGCAATCTTTATTTTAATCAGTTCCTTGTTAAAGGGAAACTTGTAAGTCATGAAGCTGGCATGGTAATAGACCATGTGTTCTCCTTTTACTTCAGATGATGTAGGGAACCGCAGCAAGAACTAACAATTAAATTTCGAATTCGGTGCTGGTAAAATATAAAAATAGAATATATATATATATATATATATATATATATATATATATATATGTATATACGGCTATACATTGAATCTCAACGGTAGAGTGGTTGGTGGAGGAGCGAGAAACATCTGTTTTATTTTCAATAAGAGCCCAGTAAAGCCTAAAGCTTGAGGGCCAAATTAAAAAATAAATAAATAGTCAAGCTTCACAATTGTTAATGTCATTGTAAATTGCAAAACCGACGTATTTATTTCACTGTTAATAAAGGTAAATAATTTTTTAGAGGGGAGGTTATAATATCAGTGTTTGACATTCAATTTGAATCTTAAACAATAAGTTAGGCTACGTTAGGCAATTCTCGGTTAGGTTTCAGAACGAAGTTTAATATAATTGTGTGTGTATATATATATATATATATTTAAGCACGTGATGAAGAACAAATAGCATTTGTTACTCTCTCTTCACATGAAGGTCAAGCTGGTGCTCTGCCACTAGGCATGGTTTGGTTGAGTCGTTCCTCCACCTGTGTTCGAGACCAGGTGATGGTAGACAACGTGTAAATTACTCTTCCTTTTAAACGGTTGAGGGGGAGATGATGGAGGGAAATGTTTCTGCTTATATAGTGTTTTACTATACTTTATGTACTATTTTCTGTAGTGTTTCCAGATTTTACAGATAATTGTGATTTTTACCAGTGAAATCGTATTAAAATCATTAACATTAAAATTATATTTTTTTTTTTACACACGAAGGAGGGGCCAAGGGTGAATACCGCAAAACGCCCCTCCCCAAATAAAAAAAGAAGAGAGTCAAAATAAAGGTCGAGAGTTATCATCCAAAGCTTCATCCCCGTTTTTCTCTTCATTTCATCCACGGCCTTCATTCTTCATTCCTTAATTTTCCATCATTCTGTTTTATGTAATTTAATTTTTAGATTTCACTGATGAATTTGTCTCAATCCATCAAACACTTAGTTATACCCCATTTGGAAAATGTATATATATATATATATGAATGTGTGATGTTAATTAAACCGAAGCTAGGGCTTCTGCTATTTATATAAAAATTAACCAAACCTCCAGGAACAGAGAGTGGATGTCCATTACAACGAAAAGAAGTGTTGTGTGTGTGTGTGTGTGTGTGTGTGTGTGTGTGTGGGTATATATATATATATATATATATATATAATATATATATATATGCGGAAAGTTCAGATTAGAAGATCGTTTATGACATGTAATTAAATTTTTGTTGTGGAAAGTTAAGAAAAGCTTTGGTCAGCATGGGCTTAATTGGGGCAGAGAGAGAGAGAGAGAGAGAGAGAGAGAGAGAGAGAGAGAGAAAGGTTCAGAAAGGAAATCCGTTTATACCCAGCATTTAAGTTTTTTTTGGAGAAAAACACCAATTAGTGGAGATAGCCACTAAACGATGGGTCATTTGGTGAAAATTTAATCTTTATGGTCTCGAGATAATCTCCTGCGAAAAGAAGAGTATTTATTGGATTATTAATTCGAAATTATCTACCACTTCCGACAAACTCAAAATTTTCAGAACGAGGATTAATATAAATATTTATATATTATTTTCCATAAATGTTTATGTCCTTCTATTGTTCAGCTTTTAGTTAGGCGAGAATTTGAAAATTTTTAGGTAATAAAAAAAATATATATATATATATATATATATAGATAGCAAAATTTTATATTTTTTATAGGTGTGCTGATTGTTGTGGTTTATTTTTTCTTCTGTCAGCAACTCCGTGTAATGTTTTGTATGGCTTAAAGTAAAAAAAATTTCTTAAAGACTAATTTATACTGGATCAAATTCTGGCTGATTATCGGATTGCTGCTGTTTATTTTTTCAGGACAAATCCGTGTGATGTTTTGTATGGATTGCCTGTGTATATTCCTCTGCTTGTATATGAATGTATATTTATTTTCAATATATTTTGTGAAGTTGGATTCAATAATTATATAATTTGTCAAAATAAAGAGTGATGTGGTGGTGTTTTATTTAATTCTTTCAGTTGTATATAAAAACGTTATTATTATTATTATTATTATTATTTAATTATACCAAATGGCTGGTTAGGCCTTCTAGGTCGGTTGGCGGGTTAATCCAGGGCGTGCCAGATGTCCCGTATGTCCCGTACGTGGAGAGGGAGAGGCGCGAAACGATTTGATTTTCGATCTTGTATTCGAGAGAGAGAGAGAGAGAGAGAGAGACAGAGAGAGCAGGCCAGAGGGCGAGAGGGCGAAAGGGAGAGAGGGAGAGAGAGAGAGAGAGAGAGGGAAGGAGGGAGGGAGGGGGAGAGTTTGGAACATAATTTAACCTAATTGCACATGAATTGACCGACAAAACTAAGGTGTTGTAAAGATTTATGGCATGTATCAGATGTCGCCATTCGTGGAGAGGCGTGAAACGTTTCCTTATTTTGATCTTGTATTCGAGAGAGAGAGCTGAGGTTGGATTCTGAGGTATAATTTAAACGCGTATCTTATCTCGAATCTTGGAAATCAGAGATTTGCTAGTAAAACCAGGGTTTATCTTGGAACAAAATCTACAAAAATTTTCTGTAAGTACAATCCAAGTTTAGTATCCAAAACTTTAAAATCTGTTAAGAAAGGTGGGTCCCTTCATTTTGCCTGACCCATCATAGCATAACAATCATTCCTTATTTACCATTTTTCTTTGCACTTTTTATATTTTAAAGTATTAAAGCGCTCAAACGTTCAATGGTGCTGGTTCCTTTCAAATGCGGTGCTAGTTTGTTCAGAGGAAAGGAATGAGTGTATCATAACGCATTTTTAGGTAACAAAAAATGTACATTTATATATATATATATATATATATATATATATATATGTGTGTGTGTGTGTATAGCAACAAATTACAGATGAAAAAGACCGTAATTTTGGACTTGAGTCAGGAGGAGAGTGAGATAATTAACGTAGTTTGACGTTTACACGAATTTTTAGATGAACTTTTTTCCAGAAATTTACATATATAGGATAGCCTTTGCTCCCCGTACGAATTGTTCGAACCATTACATTCCACCTTAGACCCACTTTTAGACGGGGAAGTGCTTACACGAATTTTTAGACGAACTTTTTTTCCTGAAATTTCCATATTTATGATAAATTGTTCATTCTGATGAAACTTACACTCCACCTTAGACCCACTTTTAAACGGGGAAGTGATTACACGAATTTTTAGATGAACATTTTTCAAAAATTTACATATATCGGCTCGTCTTTGCTCTCCGTTCGGATTGTTCGAATCTTTACGCTCCACCTTAGACCCACTTTTAAACGGGGAAGTGTATATATACATATATATATGTATGAGAGAGAGATAAACAGATAAACAACATGATCGAGTGTTGCAATAACGCGTCCTGCCCCTACGAATCGTGGAAGGACGTGCCGGGTCTCGACCCCGCCTCCACCTTAGGCGTACTTTTAAACGGGGAAGTGTATATATATATGAGAGAGAAATAAACATGATCGAATGTTGAAATAACGGGGTCCTGCCCATACGAACCGTGGAAAGATGTTTACACTCCACCTTAGGCCTACGGTTTAGCACGGATTATTAGGTCACCCTGACTATCAACCGCGCCGGGTCTCGAGCCCGCCTCCACCTTACAGTTTATCGCTGATCATTAGGGTACCCTGGCCAGCAATCATGATTTTTAGATGAATTTTTTTCCGGAAATTTACATATATAGGCTCGCCTTTGCTTTCCGTACGAATTGTTCATTCTGGTGAAGCTTACACTCCACCTTAGACCCACTTTTAAACGGGGAAGTGCTTACACGAAATTTTAGATGAACTTTTTTTCAGAAATTTACATATATCGGTTAGCCTTTGCTCTCCGTTCGAATTGTTCGAATGTTTACACTCCACCTTAGACCCACTTTTAAACGGGGAAGTGTATATATATAAATATATGAGAGAGAGAGATAAACAGATAAACATGATCGAGTGTTGCAATAACGGGGTGCTGCCCCTACGAACCGTGGAAGGATGCACCGAAGATAAATATAACTATATATATATATATATATATATATATATATATATATGTATATTTATATTTATATATATATATATATATATATTTATATATTTATATATTATATATATATATATATATTTATATATATCGGGTGGTCCGAAAAAAATGACGCATTTTTTAAAAATTAATATCTCAGTAACCCCCTTCCTAATCATGACAATTTTTATATGCAAGATACTTTCAAACTTCTTTTTTTGAATGCAAGAAACGGAATTCTGATATCTTTTATAGTTTTCTCGCAATTAACAAAAGTAACAACATGGGTCAAAAAAACGAATATCATGAGAAAGGAAAAATTTAATCAGAAATTTAACTAATTAATTTACAGTAAATGATCGATTGGACCACCACTCTGTTGACACACTAATCTAAGTCTTTTCTTCCACACAAAAATAATACTTCTTACTTCATTAATGCCAATTTCTTGCCAAGATTCAAGTATTTTACTTTTTAATTCTGATTCGGTGAATTTTTCTCGTCGACCTCGGTAAACCTTCTCTTTTAGTAACTCCCAAATTGAGTAGTCCATAGGATTACAATCTGGGCTTTGTGGTGGCCACTCATTTTTCGTTATTAATTTTGGTGTATTGCTAATCAGAAACGACTGTGTGGCGTAGCTTGTATGCGACGGTGCTCCATCTTGTTGAAATATGAAATCATTTTCTTGATACAGGCGACGACAATCCGGCAACAATTTTGTTCTTAAAAGTTCAATGTAATTTGCAGAATTCACCTTTGTCTTTTCAGTTTCAATAAAATGAACATCTGTCTTGCCATTCCAAGAGACCCCTGCAGATATCATAACCTTTTTGGAGAATCTTGACGTTTCATGATACAATCTGTTTATTGAAATGTCACACTTTTTACCACGCCCGTAGACAACATCATTTTGACGGTTTCGCGGAATTTCTAGTGAAATCTTTTTCATCCGTGAAGACTATCTTTTTAATATCAACGACAGAGAAATTATCAAGTAACTTTCTGCACCTTGTTTTTCTTTTATCCTTAACAGTATCACTTTTTCTAGAAGATACTATTCTTTTGAAGGCTTTTAGTTTTTGTGCTTTAATTATTCGGTGTACAGAAGTCTTTCCAATATTCAAATGTTTAGCAATTGTTCTTTGTGACAAATGACTTCCTGGTTTATCTTCTTGAGAGCAGATTTTATCGTTGATGTAATCCACATTTTCTGGAACCGAAACTGTTTTAGGTCTACCGCTTCCTGGTTTTCTGGCAGTACTTCCCGATTCGCGAATCTTCTTTAAGTCTTTCCACTGCACGCCTTTTCCACTTTTGCCGGGAAACTCTTGCAATAACCTTCCAGTCTTCCATCCTTTTTCACAGTAACAATTTTTAATGAGAATACGATCTTCCTCTGACAACATCATTAAGGGTACTGACGAATTGTTAAAAAATAAAAATATCCACAATTTGACTCGTTCATTCCTGTAGAGTTTTGTAATAACTTGCAAAAATATCGCATGATATCGTATAAAAATGATATCGTATAAAAAACGGATATTATATTGCGATTTTTGTTTTTTGACCCATGTTGTTACTTTTGTTAATTGCGAGAAAACTATAAAAGATATCAGAATTCCGTTTCTTGCATTCAAAAAAAGAAGTTTGAAAGTATCTTGCATATAAAAATTGTCATGATAAGGAAGGGGGTTACTGAGATATTAATTTTTAAAAAATGCGTCATTTTTTTCGGACCACCCGATATATATATATATATATATGTATATTTATATTTATATATATATATATATATATATTTATATTTATATATATATATATATATATATATATTTATATATTTATATATATATATATATATATATATATATATATATATATATATATATATGAGAAAAGTTCAGAATGGGAGGGCTTTATAGCCCCGTAATTATTATTATTATTTTTTATTTTTTTGATGATGCCTGGGAGCACTGGCTGATGATGCCCGGAGGCACTGGCTGATTAAGCCAACTGGCTGATGATGCCCTGAGGCACTGGCTGATTAAGCCAACTGGCTGATGATGCCTGGAGGCGCTGGCTGATCATGGGTCCTATAAGACAACTGCGGCTCGGCTGAAGTCTTAATATGCGCTTGGCAGCTGCCAGGCGAACACCTCTCCTCCTCTCTCCTCTCTCTTAGGTTAGGTCTCCCCCTTTGGGGGGTTCATTGCACCTTGGGGGATAACTCCAAGTTTCATACCCCCGAACGGGCTTCTTTGCAGCTTGTGGGATATCTACAAGTTGCATAACCCCTTTTTGCAACCCCATTTTGTGGGTGCCTTGCAACAAATGGGGAATGGAACTATGGGGGTGCCTTGTAACATGGGGTGGGGTTTGGCACTGTCGGGGTGGGGGTGGCACTCTTGCAACAGTATGCAACATTTGCAATTGCATTACACTCTCCCATTTTGCGGGCATACTACTGAGGTTCCTTTCAAAGTTAAATTATTAATATTATTATTCAGGTGTTTTTCTAGCGGCTCTTACTACTTTAACAGTAGAATTAAAAGTTCTCAGTAATTTCCTTTGTTCGTTGAAATACAGGACTCGTTATGGTATCTAAGAGCAAGTTCATTACGAAGCAAATATAAAATGGAATTAGTCAAGTGATTCATTATTTGTCTATGATAGTGCACTTCATCATTGAACTTTTGAAGAGATGTCCTCTTTAGTTGCCTCTAACTTTACAAAAATATCAACTGTACCTAATGTTTGGAGCTCAGCTGCACATTCAGTATAGAGTTCACTCTCTCCATGTTTACATAAAAAGTCAGCTGAATGTTTTAAGTCTCTAAAGCCAGTAAAACACCATATCCTATTTTCACACTGGTCATTACAGTACAACAAACAAGGAAAACAAAATAATACATTTCTCACATAGCAAGGAGTCACTCACGTTTCTTAAAAGTCGTGTCCTCATTTGTTAACGTTCTAAACTTTTTACCGTCTAATAAAGCCTAAAGCTTAAGGGTCAAATTAAATAAAATAAATAGTCCAATTTCACAATTTTTTAGTTTATGTTAAAATTATCGTAACAACAAAAATTATGAAATTGTATTTATTTTAAGAATAAATAGAGTTATTTAAGTAAAAAATATATACAAATAAATAAAAAAAGTTATTCTCAATACATTCAGGAAACACTCTTCCAGCTTCCTTAATTCTTAACTTTGATTCAGATGAAATTCATTAAAAGGATTTTATTAACGTTGGGAAACTGAACTGTCATTCATCAGGCATGAGAAAACAATGAAAACGCAGCACAATCACCTCAAGCAAGTAATTTAATAATAATGAGACAAATAAGAAAAATAATAAGGGAACTTAAAGCTGTCCTCTAGGAGGCTCAAACCTTAAATTATCTGCTGGCATTATTCCTCTAATTATATTCTAGTTGATGGAATGATTTTATAACACTTTAGCTAACCCATGTTTTCGCATTCAAGGTTTCACTAAACATGTATAAAACTGTTTGCCAATAGACACATAAACGATGTTTGTGTTATATGAACCCAGGAACGGAATTGGCTGTTTGTGTTGAGATGTTAAAAACTTAGATCTATTAGACTTTGCTTAACAGCAAGTGTGTTCATGTGAACTGCAATAGTGAAATAATTTGTGACTTAGTCCTTTAATTGAAATAACTTGTGACCTAATCTTTTAACTTTAACGAAAAAAATGATAACTAGAACAATTTGAGACAAAACTCTAAAATTATTCAAAATAACACTTCGCGAAGAAGCCAAGGGTATGAAGATTAACTGGCGAAACAGTGAGCTTAAGTCTCTATCTTTCTTGGATATCATTATATCCAAACAGAACAACAAATTTATCACATCAGTAGACAGAAAACCCACTTCCACAGGACTGTGTACTAAATTCTTTAGTGATATACGTTGTATAAAGTTAACAGTGTGAAGATTCTAATTTTCCGTGCTTTTCCTCCTATCTGTGTTATTCTCCAACAATCTTTTCTCTGAACACCTTTTTCAGACTACCGTTAAAAATTTCTTATTAAGATCTATCAACTGACTCACAATGTCCCAATTGGTTCCAAGAACATTCACTACTTTAAATTTCCTTTTTATAACTATTCAAGTTCAAAACTACAAGCCGATCTACTCGTTCACCTTATTTCTTTGTATCCTGAGATAGATTTTCGTTTTATATTTACAAACACCCACAGCATTAAATCTTATTTTACTCATAAAGAGAAACTCCCTGATAAGCTCATCTCGTCTGTCCTCCATTCATTTAGGTACGTTCGCTGTCGAGCGAACTACACTGGCAGCACTTGCCACCGATACAAAGTCAGAATGGATGAGCATCGAAGAGTTTGTAGACGTATTTCACACCCTCTAAATACCCTCTTACTACAGATCACTCCACTGACCGCTAATCTTTTCAGACAATAAACGCCACCAACAACCAACTAACCGACCTCCACATTTTAAAAACTTTACACATCCGAAAAGCCAAACCAACCCTGAACGATTACAGTTTTGCTTTTTACCTGACTGTCACAGCAGAATACCGATTTTTGAATGTTTTACTTATTTTTTTAAATTTTTGAAATTTTTAAAATCTTATGAATTGTTAAAGTTTTTGTACTATTGTCATGCCAATATTTATTATCGTGAAACATACTCACCAATTTATAAAATAAGTTTGTATCATAAATTCCTATTTTACTGTTAATTTTATCCCACAGTATATTTTTATATTAATATTTTGTACAGCCTTTAAACTTTTAAATATTTTGTAATTTTAGAGCACCGAAGATGGAAAATTATTTCCGAAACGTATATATATTAAAAAAGAATAATAAATATTTGGGTTTTCCTCTTAATGAAATTCTCTCTCTCTCTCTCTCCCCTCCCTATATATATAGATATATATATATATACATATATATATATATATATATATATATATATATATATATACACACACATATATATATATATATATATATATATATATATATATATATATATATATATATATATATATATATATACATATACACATATATACATATATATATATACATATATATATACATCTACATTATAATAATAGCCCAGTTTTGTTTGTTTGTTTGTTTGTTTGTCTGTCTGTTTGTTTGTTGCAGAATTGTGTCACGCTTTCAGAAATTGTGAGAAAAAAAAATTCAGAAATTGTATTACGGGCGGCAATGTGAAGCTCAAGATTTTCATGACTGTGTTCTTTTCTGTAGTTTAGCAATGGGGGGAGGGTGGAGGGGGGGGTAATCGGGGATGGGTGTGGTAATGGGGAGGGGTGGGGGTAATGGGGGAGGGTGTTAGCCCCCAAGTTGTATGAATGGGGGTGAGGAGGTTTTGGGAGATACCAGATTCAGAAATGTTGACACAATGTGAAGCTCAAAATTTTTACGGTTGGGTTCTTTTTTTGTAGTTTAGCCTGTCTAACCGTCAGCGAAGCGGCGGGAACTGTACTAGGTTCACATTTTTATGATAAGGTTCACATTTTTATACAGATTGTTTGAGCTGCTATGTTATATCTATAAGCATACACTTTATTAATAACATTTTGAATTTTTTTTACAGGTTTTGTATCAACTATGATACGTAGATGGCCTCACAAACAAAATCATGCAGCTTAGGGAATTCGTACACAAACAAAACATTCACATAGCACTTATACAAGAAACAAAACTAAAACGCACACACAAAACACCCACCATCCCTGACTTCACGGCGATCCGTCAAGATCGTACTGGGGGTAACGGGGGTGGACTCATCACTTACATACGTAAAAGCATTAGGTACACTGATGCTACCCAAAACATTACAAACACAATCCAAGCAGATAACACGATAGAAATACAGGCAGTTAACATTAAAACACGCGCAAAACACAACACCACACTAATCAACATTTACATCCCACCAGATAGTTCACCTCAGGTGCCAGCCAATTACAATCCACAGTTACACAATCTTGCCTCTCTCACTAATGTCATCTTAGGAGGAGACTTCAACGCCAAAGACACTAGTTGGTACCTGCACAACCAAAACAACACCAGAGGCGCCAACATAGCCACACAACTAAACAGCCTCTTCATTCTTAACAATACAGAAGAACATACACACATACCACATCAAGCAGGATACTCAAACTCCTCCCCAGACATAACGTTCTGTTCCCCCTCACTAGCAACACATACACAATGGAGAACAGAAAAACAACTGTCATCAGACCACCTGCCCATCATCATTAAAACACATTCTACACTCTGCCCCAACAGCCTTAGGCACACTTACAGAAATTACAAGAAAGCTGATTGGGAACAGTTCAAAA